>JAXIVJ010000149.1:157086-232086 GCA_036785665.1 Chirona hameri | reverse complement strand
CCGGTGTCGGGTATAGTTACGAGGGTATGACTCCCGGTCCTGTCCGGTGTCTGGTATAGTTACGTGGGTATGACTCCCGGTCCTGTCCGGTGTCTGGTATAGTTACGTGGGTATGACTCCCGGTCCTGTCCGGTGTCGGGTATAGTTACGAGGGTATGACTCCCGGTCCTGTCCGGTGTCGGGTATAGTTACGTGGGTATGACTCCCGGTCCTGTCCGGTGTCGGGTATAGTTACGTGGGTATGACTCCCGGTCCTGTCCGGTGTCGGGTATAGTTACGTGGGTATGACTCCCGGTCCTGTCCGGTGTCGGGTATAGTTACGTGGGTATGACTCCCGGTCCTGTCCGGTGTCGGGTATAGTTACGTGGGTATGACTCCCGGTCCTGTCCGGTGTCGGGTATAGTTACGTGGGTATGACTCCCGGTCCTGTCCGGTGTCGGGTATAGTTACGTGGGTATGACTCCCGGTCCTGTCCGGTGTCGGGTATAGTTACGTGGGTATGACTCCCGGTTCTGTCCGGTGTCTGGTATAGTTACGTGGGTATGACTCCCGGTTCTGTCCGGCGTCGGGTATAGTTACGTGGGTATGACTCCCGGTCCTGTCCGGTGTCGGGTATAGTTACGTGGGTATGACTCCCGGTCCTGTCCGGTGTCGGGTATAGTTACGAGGGTATGACTCCCGGTCCTGTCCGGTGTCGGGTATAGTTACGTGGGTATGACTCCCGGTCCTGTCCGGTGTCTGGTATAGTTACGTGGGTATGACTCCCGGTTCTGTCCGGCGTCGGGTATAGTTACGTGGGTATGACTCCCGGTCCTGTCCGGTGTCGGGTATAGTTACGTGGGTATGACTCCCGGTCCTGTCCGGTGTCGGGTATAGTTACGAGGGTATGACTCCCGGTCCTGTCCGGTGTCTGGCATAGTTACGTGGGTATGACTCCCGGTCCTGTCCGGTGTCGGGTATAGTTACGTGGGTATGACTCCCGGTCCTGTCCGGTGTCGGGTATAGTTACGTGGGTATGACTCCCGGTCCTGTCCGGTGTCTGGTATAGTTACGTGGGTATGACTCCCGGTTCTGTCCGGCGTCGGGTATAGTTACGTGGGTATGACTCCCGGTCCTGTCCGGTGTCGGGTATAGTTACGTGGGTATGACTCCCGGTCCTGTCCGGTGTCGGGTATAGTTACGTGGGTATGACTCCCGGTCCTGTCTGGTGTCGGGTATAGTTGCGTGGGTATGACTCCCGGTCCTGTCCGGTGTCGGGTATAGTTACGTGGGTATGACTCCCGGTCCTGTCCGGTGTCGGGTATAGTTACGAGGGTATGACTCCCGGTCCTGTCCGGTGTCGGGTATAGTTACGTGGGTATGACTCCCGGTTCTGTCCGGCGTCGGGTATAGTTACGTGGGTATGACTCCCGGTCCTGTCCGGTGTCGGGTATAGTTACGTGGGTATGACTCCCGGTCCTGTCCGGTGTCGGGTATAGTTACGAGGGTATGACTCCCGGTCCTGTCCGGTGTCGGGTATAGTTACGTGGGTATGACTCCCGGTCCTGTCCGTGGGTATGACTCCCGGTCCTGTCCGGTATAGGGTATAGTTACGTGGGTATGCCTGCCGGGATGTCGGCGGTGGCGGGTCTGCTGACCGGGGCGGGGGTTTGCTGCTCCGGCCGGCCGCCGTCCTCACGGGACCGGCTCTGCCTGGTCTCCAGTGCGGAGACGCGCCGTGCCAGCCCGGCCAGGTGCCGGCGTATCTCCTCCAGCTCCTCGAACACCCGCTGCAGCGGCGACACCGACTCCCACATCGCCGCCACCTGCAGCTCTTAGCAGCTTCACCAGCACTCAGGACTCCCAGGAGCCTCACCAGATCCCAACACACTCAGGAGCTTCACCAGATCTCAACACACTCAGGAGCTTCACCAGCACTCAGGACTCCCAGGAGCCTCACCAGATCCCAACACACTCAGGAGCTTCACCAGCACTCAGGACTCCCAGGAGCCTCACCAGATCCCAACACACTCAGGAGCTTCACCAGCACTCAGGACTCCCAGGAGCCTCACCAGATCTCAACACACTTAGGAGCTTCACCAGCTCTCCGGAGTTTCACCAGCTCTCTAGAGCTTCGCCAGCTCTCCGGAGTTTCACCAGCTCTCAGCACTCTCCGGAGTTTCACCAGCTCTCTGGAGCTTCACCAGCTCTCCGGAGTTTCACCAGCTCTCAGGAGTTTCACCAGCTCTCAGGAGTTTCACCAGCTCTCAGCACTCTCAGGAGTTTCACCAGCTCTCAACACACTCAGGAGCTTCACCAGCTCTCAGGAGCTTCGCCAGCTCTCTAGAGCTTCGCCAGCTCTCTAGAGCTTCGCCAGCTCTCTAGAGCTTCGCCAGCTCTCCAGAGTTTCACCAGCTCTCAGCACTCTCCGGAGTTTCACCAGCTCTCCGGAATTTCACCAGCTCTCCGGAGTTTCACCAGCTCTCAGCACTCTCAGGAGTTTCACCAGCTCTCAACACATTCAGGAGCTTCACCAGCTCTCAGGAGTTTCACCAGCTCTCAGGAGCTTCACCAGCCTCCGGAATCAGTAGCTCGCCGCGTGCCGCGTCCTCAGTCCGGGATTACCTCATTCAGGTCACTCCCGGCCTCTCCCGCGCGTCGGCCGGCCGGTCGCCGCCTCTCCGGCGTCCCGAGACCACTCGGCCACTCAGTCTGTCGTCCCCCGGCGGCCACTCAGTCGGTCGTCCCAAGGCGGCCACTCAGTCCGTCGTCCCCCGGCAGCCACTCAGTCTGTCGTCCCCGGCGACAACTCAGTCGGTCGTCCCCCGGCGGCCACTCAGTCGGTCGTCCCCCGACAGAAACAGTAGAAGGCCACCCAGTCCACTCCGAGCAGTAGTCTGTCCAACGCGACACCTCCACAGGCAGACACGTGTGCCGCTGCCCGGCCCGGCACCGGTCACCACTGCAGCCGCTGCCAGCAGGGTCGCTGTCAGCAGGGCCTGAGCAGGGACGCACGATGACCGCTCACCAGAGGCTGCCGCCAGGCCGCGCTGGACAGCGGCGGTCACAGTCACGGGGCCCGAGGAACGAATATACAGTCATAATGCGCCCAGACCTCTGGCAGCCTCACCCACGAGCGGAGTCTGAGGTCGCAGCTCGTCTCTTGAAACATGTGGTTCCCGAACCCAGTTAATGTCGCCTGGCACCGCTCATGGCTCAACTGGTCTCCCGAAACACGTGCCGCTATTCCGCCCCGTCCCCGGCCAGCGGGGGCGTGTTTAAGGGGGGGGGGAGGGCACTGAAATCAGAAAGTGGCGCAGCACCCGCTTGCAACATACGCTAATCACAATTATCCGGCAAATACACGAATATTAACGCGAAAAGGGGCGAGCGGCTCGTATAGCAGTCTGGCCAGGGCAGGAGCCACTCGGTGCGTGCCCAGTGCAGTCGGCCGGCGGAGTCTGCAGCGTACTGCAAGCAGAGTAGGCAGCTGTGCCAGTCTACCAGCCACACAGACACACACGACCAGACGAGAGAAAAATACACCAAAACTGGCCAGAACTCTGGAAGCATGTTCAATTCATGATACGAAGAACAGCAAACGCAAAGCATTTGATGCATGTCCTCGGATTTGTGGTCCTTTGAAGTTTTAGATCGCTTAATACCTGCGCTACTTGTGTTGATTTTCGCTGCATGGATTCTAAAGTCGGCCCAGCCGGACAGCGTGTTTCGGTGTTTTTTTTTTGTCTTCGGTCTGCCGGTACGCCTAGTGTAAACAGCCCGCCAGCTGGCCGGCACGGTGCTAATCCCAGCCGCGGCGCCTGCCACAGGGAATTCAGAGGTGCCGATACAGCCACCCTATGTACACCTAATAGGTTACTTGCCTTCCCTGGCTACGTCATCAAGCGCTGTGATCGACCTTGGGCCCCTCGAGGATACGGCGGTGTTGCTGTTTTGTATCGTGAGAGATTTGAGCACAAGTCCATGAAAGTCCCGGAGCGGGCCAGTGATGAGTCAAAACTCGAAGCGCTTTGGAGTCTGTTTAAATGGGACAATAACTGTGTCATAGTTGCATCTTTGTACCGACCTCCGCGCCACACTGCAGCCGCCCTTCAGGCCGACTTCGATTGTTTAGAGTCACAATACCAGCACGTGGTGACGCAGCACCCAGATTGTCCGATTGTTCTCGCCGGCGACCTCAACTGTGACCTGCTCTCGGACTCCGCCCTGTCTAAAAGGTGTTTACAGGAGTTAATTACTAAGTACTCATTGAACCAGGCTATTCAATCTGCGACTTTTACATCGGGCTCACTACTTGATGTGCTTATCTCAAACCGTGCCTTTGGCCACTCGGGCACCCGTTTCTGTCATTTTAGTCCTCATCGCTTTGTTCGTTCTGTTCTATGTGTGCCTTGACCGCGTTTTAAGTCCAGTGTTATTATGTGTCGTTCTTTTAGAAAGTTTGATCTCTTAGGTTATGAAACTGCGCTCCTGTCCACTGACTGGTCGTCCGTGTTTTCCGCCGCCAGTGTCTCCGATGCTTGGTCCGCCTTTCTCGAGGGTATAAATCCTGTTGTCTCGCACTATGCACCAGTGAAATCAATAACCGTGCGAAATCCGACCGCCCCACCGATATCCGACAGTACCCGGCTTCTGATTTTGCAGCGAGCACAGACACTGAGAGTGTCAGGTCATGGCTCAGAGCGGTACCGCACAGCAAATCGTCTTGCACGAGCTGCATTCAGAGCCGACCGGCGGCGGTACCTTGGCGCCCGCATTTTGGAACAGGGTAGAGCCAGCTTCTGGAAGTCTGCCCGGGACTTGGTGGGCAGCAAGCGGTTCAGCGCTCAGGTGCTGCCAGCTACCTCAGCGGATGACATGAACGAATTCTTTGTCAATGTCGGTCCTAGCGTAGCTGCCGAGCTGGGGGCACAGGGCCCGCCCCCTTCGCTCCCCACTCGCTTGCCGAGAGTGGGTGCGTGTTCGTTCTCGCTGCATCCTATTAGTCTCAGTGCCCTTCACCGAATTATTTCTAGTATGCGAAACTCCCCGGCTCGCGGTGCTGACGGACTTTGCATCCGCCTCCTGAAGCTCGCCTTTAACTCCATAGGTCACGTCCTTCTTTTCCTCGTCAACTCCTGCATCACGACCAACGACGTACCATCCTCCTGGAAACACTCCCTGGTGTACCCCACCCATAAAACCGGCGACCCTTCAAATCCATCCAACTTTCGTCCCATTTCAATACTTCCGGTTATCGCCAAGATAGCAGAGCGAGCAGTCCAACGCCAGCTCTACTATTACCTTTCATCCAACCATCTTCTTGCTCCTACCCAACACGGTTTCCGCCCGCGACACTCAACAGAGACGGCGCTCACCTGTATCAGTGACCATATGCTTTCGGCCATGGACTCAGGCAAAATCTCGCTTCTTTGCTTAATTGACCTTAGCAAATGCTTTGACGTTATTCACCACGGTAAACTTCTAGAAAAACTTCAGACCCTCAATATAGATACTTCATGGTTCCAAAATTACTTGCACGGTCACACACAGAGTGTTAGCTTCACTGGCTCTGATGGCAAGGTTAAGATTTCCGCACCGCGTTCCATACAGCAAGGAGTCTTTCAGGGCTCATCTCTCGGCCCCATTCTTTTCTGCGCGTTTGCAAATGACCTGAGTCGTCATGCGGCTGATGCGCTTGTGGTGCAATACGCCGATGATACTCAGGTCATGATTTCGGAACCAAAATCTTGCTTGCCTGCGCTTATCGCTCGCATGGAGTTGGCTCTCTCTGCTCTCGGAGATTACTTTCTTTGCAATGGTCTTAAAGTTAACGTAACGAAGTTCGAACTCCTTACCATCGGCACACGACAAAATTTGCGCTCCCTTCCTCAATTAACCATCAAATTTCGCGATACTTCTTTGGCCCCCCGTTCCGAGGCACGCAACCTTGGCGTCGTCTTTGATGAAAACCTCACCTGGGACGCTCATGTGTCCGCCCTCTCTCGCAAGTGCTGCGGAATCCTAGTCAGCCTATCCCACATCCGCCATTTCCTCCCTCCAGAAATCATCCCCGAAATCGTCACCTCCCTCGTGGTCTCACACATCCGTTACTGCCTGGTCGTGTACGGCAGCGGCTCCGCCAAAAACCTTCACCGCATTCAGAAGCTCATCAACTTCGCTGCCCGAGTCGTTTCCGGAAAACGCAAGCACGACCGCGTTTCTGGTGTGCGTGACGCGCTGGGGTGGCTGGATGCTCCCAACCTCGTCCTCTACCAAACCCTCTGCCTTCTCCACAAAGTCCGCCGCACCGCTGAGCCGGAGAGTCTCGCCGAGATATTCGTGACCCACTGTGACAGGCCTGTCCACTCGCGGCCCACTAGGCAGGACCGGCTCCTATTGCTACCGCGGGTTAGGACGGAGACTGGCAAGAGGCGCTTCGCCTACCGCGCGGCGCTTGGCATGAACGAGCTGCCACGCGAGTTCAACGATATGTCTGTCAGACAATTTAAAAGACAGCTGAAGCGCCGACTCCTGCCAGCAAATGTGTGATTTTATTTCGATTTCGGTGTGGACGTATGTGTATATATGTGCGCATGTTTTACTATGTCATGTCTTATACCATGTGTATCCATTTTTGACTCAGAACTGTAAAAACCACATTCGTGTGGACTGTTCGTTATTATACAATACAATACAATATGTACAGTGTTGGCACTGCTGCACACCACCGTGCATACCAACAGCCGAGCCGAGCCGCACCCGGGTCACTCGCCCGGCCGGCACAATCGCGCGGCTGTTCAGCCACGCCGAGACCCATTGCCAGTTCAAAAGCGGCTGTTCAGCGACACGCGTCACCCGGCCAGTGACAGCGGCAGGCGGCTGTCAAGCTGTCTGAAGCGCGATCGCAAAGTCAACCCCGATCGCACAAAGCAAGGCCTGTACGTGAACGTGCAAACAACCACGTGTCCTCCGTGAATACCGGGTACAGAAAAGGTTCAGGCCATCACAACTGTATTGCGCGAGTCACATTAGTGTATCGCGTAAATCGCGAATGACAGCACGCACAAATCGGAAGTGTTGCGAAATTACGGAAATCACCTCACTGACAACAAAAACAAGCACATAATTCGCAGCTTATTTAGGGGATTCCGTCGTGAATTATGTAACTTAATTCAGCACGAGCTAAAGCCGAACCGTCGCGTAAAAAGAATTGAACGCACCGCCGCGTATCCCAACATAGGCTGCATGACAGTACTCTCCTTCGCTGTGCTAGTTAATTCCACCAAGATCCATAATATTGGTTACCGAGTCGCTGGACACGATAACTATCAATCAATGGTTGCCTTGTCCTTTAAATTTTCTCCAGATTACCCAAACAACATGATTCCCCAACATGTCATGAGTTACTACACCTTTTCTGGAACAGCGCATATATAATGATACAGGGCACGAGTGTATATTGACTACCGTAGTTTGTGGTAACTTAGGTCCATTGAGGTATCTTCGGTCCACCAAAAACTAATTAACAAAACTGTATATAATTGCTACCCTATGCATGACCTGTGGCCTTTTTGGAATGGATGAATAGAGCAGTTTCTAAGGAACTGATAGACATCAAACAATTATTTGTATAAATGTTTTTGACTTCTCCAGATTTCGTTTAGTGGGAACCATTCTTTTTTGGTCGAAATCCAGGTTTAGGTAGGATCCTGTTAGGAGCATATGTGTTACAACCTGCATTGAAACTGATAACATGCCTGAGTAGTATACCATGTCAACTGCAGATCCCACTATAGCCAATTACATTTTGGCAAATATTTCTCACATGACTAGGAGGGGTGGCCAATGTTTTCACATATTTTTTTAAAGTAAATGGCGCAACTTTGGTCCACTGTTGCCGGACACTACAGATCTTGAAATCTGAGGTTTGTGAGAATGTGTTGATTGCAGGTGACACAGCCTGCTGTGATAACATTCAGGTCGTTGGCAGGGACCTGTGACGGCTCAGAAACTCATTTTTGCATTTTTATAAGATGCGTAACCAACCACCCGATCTGTTGGCCAGTTGTGTCACACTGTGTTGGCCGATCACATTTTTTTTTAAAAGCCGCACACTGGACCAATGTTGTCATAACATCGCTAAAAGATACTGGTTTCCCCTTTTTTCCATTTTTTAAAAACTATTTGCATAGTACTTGGCCAAAACAAAACTATTTGCAATATTTAAAAAAAGAAGTAAACTAACACTAGAAACCATCCTCAATGCATGCGTCTGCATTACTGCACGCTCATTTGACAAAAAGGATTAAGATTATACACTAAGAAAATTACAAAAGTGGAACAAAATAATCGCCATAAAATAATGATTAATAACAGCAGCATTTTGAAACCCATAACCGATAGGATCAGATCAAATTACTGCCACTATCAACACGATTATCTATTTTAGCCGCGGACTCGAGTAATATGTGGCTCAGCTTATCATTTATAGTTCCAACTTAACATCGCTTAATAACCCCTCCATTGAAAAGCCCAGTCACCCCAAATGAGGTGATTCCCATACGGTTTAGGATCCGACGATTTACAACTATTTAGCAAATTAATTTGTACCCACATGTCAAATCCCATCCGCCCTCAGTATGCATTGTTCCAGCAAAGGTTGCCTATAGCGAGATTTAACTCAAGGTTTCTTCGATGATGATTTTGGATTTAGGGCGCCACAACTGCTCGGGTTAATCAGCACACAGGCACTGAAACTCACTGTTTAATGTCTGGTCATGACTACTGTCTCTTGAGTTAAGCTATACAACAAGAGTTTAAAAAATGACTAATTCTCTCTCTTAACCCGCGACTTACTGGGGGGGGGGGGGACCTATTCCCCCTCGCGTTATTTTGCAATAACTCCTAAACGAACACCAGTATTGTCACCGAACTTGCAGTACCTTCTCTCACATCAATTCTACACATGTTGGCAGAAGGAAAAGTATGAGGTTATGATAGGTCAACCGGGAATGACGTCAGAGTGACGTCATGTTCTTCGGTTTTTGTTGCAAAATAATGGTTTGCGGAAAACGCTGTCAAAGGTACGATATTTGAGAGAAACTCAATTGTATTCAATCAAATTACTGACAATAGACCGGGCTATCAAACTGCTATCTCGGATTTTTTAGTTTTTTATTCAAAATTTTGAGAAATCCAAACACATTTTTTGTAACCAAATTTTCAAGAAAAATCAGAATTTTGCAAAAAACGGAATATATGTCATCAAGACGTGTGCGGTGAATATGTGTACCAAATTTGAAGTATATATCTTCAAAAATGACTGAGTTATGACCTTTAAATGTCAAAAATCGACCACCTCTCACAGCATTACTATGCATACAAAACGCATTTCCATTTTTGCTTTTTACTTCTATTTATATGGAACAAACAATGTTCTAAGGTCATTTTACGCGTTCTAGACGAAAAACAAACCCATAAACATGTGTCACAACGCCTAATGACCGTAATCTGCAGTTTGACCTCGTGACCTCGGATGACCTTGACATGACCCAAGGTCATAAACAGCTTAGAAAGGTACTTAGAAGTGTCAGACACACGAATCACACCGATTTATCGACAGCTTATGCGTTTAATATCGCAATTTTGCGCGACAATTCCATCCATCGAGACCTTTTGACACGGTTCAAACATTTTGTACTTGACCTGACCTGTGACGTCATCCGTGACCCCGAGGTCAACAATATTATGTTTCGCTCGATAAATCTCCCAGGGCTATCGAATGCCGTTTGAATTTTTACATTCGGTCTAGTAGTTCCGGAGATCAGAGGGGGGGGGGGGGGGGGGGAGGCAAAGAATAGCCCCCCCCCCCCCCCAGTAAGTCGCGTTATGAAATATACCCCAGTAACTCGCGGGTTAAGAACATGCGTAATCTGTTCAAAGGAGCCTGTTGCAATCTGCCATATTACGTCCGACCATGGATGTGCGGCTTCATGTCGACATGTACGATGTACGATCCACGGTCCACGGTCCACGGTCCACGGTCCACGGTCCATGATCCACGGTCCACGGTCCACGATCCACGATCCACGGTCCACGGTCCACGGTCCACGGTCCACGGTCCACGATCCACGGTCCACGATCCACGATCCACGATCCACGGTCCACGATCCACGGTCCACGATCCACGGTCCACGGTCCACGATCCAGGGTCCACGGTCCCCGATCCACGGTCCACGGTCCACGGTCCCCGGTCCACGGTCCCCGGTCCCCGGTCCCCGGTCCACGGTCCCCGGTCCACGGTCCCCGGTCCCCGGTCCACGGTCCCCGGTCCCCGGTCCCCGGTCCCCGGTCCCCGGTCCACGGTCCACGGTCCACGGTCCACGGTCCACGGTCCACGGTCCACGGTCCACGGTCCACGGTCCACGATCCACGGTCCACGGTCCACGGTCCACGGTCCACGGTCCACGGTCCACGGTCCACGGTCCACGATCCACGATCCACGGTCCACATTGGCCGTTTATAAATTGTGTGGTAGACAGACAGCTGACAGTTGTGGCCCGTGTTTCTCCGTCTCAGCCACAAGTACCGCCCCGGCTCGGAGCTGGCAGACATCTAGTGCGGCACCGCCACGTAATCACTACAGACCACCCATCTCACCACTTGTCAGTGCGGTGAGCAGCCAGATGTGGCAGCACCCTCAGGAAACCCCACAACACTCACATGTTTGAAGGACACCTCCCTCGCAACATTCACCCGTCTCGAGGACACCTCCCTCTAACACCCACACGTCCTGACGTCACGTCCTGACGCCACGTCCTGACGCCAAGTCCTGACGCCACGTCCTGACGCCACGTCCTGACGCCACGTCCTGCCGTCACGTCCTGACGCCACGTCCTGACCATACGTCCTGACGCCACGTCCTTCCCTGCAGTACTCACACGTCCGGTGAGCCGGGCGCCGTGGTGACCTGGCTGCGGGAGTCATCATCCTGTGCCGGCGGCGCCTCCTCCAGCGGCACGCCGTCCACGTCCTCATCGGACTCAGCCGGCCGGGCGGCGGCCGCGGCGCGCTGGGCCGGGCTGGCCGTCGCCGCCACCGCCTCCCACTTGGAGGTGGTGACGGCGCCGGCCGCCACGTCCGTCGGGTCGACCGTCTCCCAACGCGAGGGCACGAAGCCGCCGGCCGAACGGCCGGCCGACTCGGCGGCGCGAGCCAGCGCGGCGGCGGTGCTCTGCTCCAGCGGAGGTCCGTCCGCCTCCTCCACTGTCCGGTACAGAGCGGGGGCAGGATGGTCAGTAAACAGCACAGAGCGGGGAGAGAGGGTTAGTGGACAGCGGCAGGTCGGTTTGGTTTGATAGCCTATCTCAAACAAAAATGAAGCCTATGTGCGTTGCGACAAGACTGCACCGACCGGAACAAACACGTTACACTGCACTGCACAACATCGGTGTCACATGCTTGTCACAGAAGACAATATATTGCCACGCCATACAGCCCCACAGCCACACGAGAATGTTCACAGAAGCGGAATAATAAAATGTCCGGTATAACAATCAGCGACAATATGGCTGCCATTGACAGGGCAATTTAGCGGCTCCCGACAGACCTGCCTCTGCCGTCAGACAGACGGGGCCGTCGGGCGCCACTCTCGGGCGTGAATGCACTCGACTTACGCGGCACGCCGTCGACGTCGTCGTCGTCGTCGTCGTCGTGGTTGTCAGCCTGTCGTCTGGCCTTCTTTAGAAGTGCGGCGCCGTCCAGAGGCACGCCGTCCACATCGTCAGAGTCACTGAGCGGCGCGCCGTCAACATCGGACGAGTCGCCGTCCGCCGCCCCGCCCTCCGCCTGTCGGGTCACGGTCAGGTCAGATGGAGGGTCAGGGCAGGGTATGGACCGGGCCATTCGCCGCGCCGCCCTTCATCTACCAGGCCAGGTCAAATCAGGTCAGGGCAGCTTAGGTCAGGTCCCGAACAGCCCCTCCGCCTGCGGAAGTCAGAGTTCTGACTTTTTGGGTCGAAGTCCGCAACCAGAGATACCTATAAAGCTCCAAGGACTACAATCTATTGAGACTCGGTTCGAATTCTCAAGCGAAGTCCGATACAATCGATACCTCTGAAGCCACACCGGAGTTGAGAATATGTCATCCGGCGAGACGAAATTTGAGCCAATCACATCTGATCACAGAGAAGGTAGCGAGCCACATTTTAAAATTACACCCAAAAGAACCAAAGCGGGCTACAAATATAAGTAAAAGAATAGAAACTTTGCAAAAACTATATTTCAAAATCCAATATGGCAAGAACGGCAGACGGGCGAGCACAGCAGCTGTCGAGAGCGGAGCACACCTGGCAGGCGACAAACACGCCCCGACCCGTCGTTCTGAGTCGGACAATCGGCGGGGTGTAGCTGTTAGGGGCACACCCGGCACATGACACGACGCCGTTATCCCAGCCGCACAACACCATTACACGTGAGCGCCGGCCAGCGGACTGCGTCACGTACGGCGCTCGGCAGAAGCCTCTACGCAGGATCTGACCTAAATAACATCAGCGAGCGCCGGTCAGAGGACGCCGCAGGCGCCCACCGGGGCCGCTGCAGCCAGTTCCGGTGGCTGCAGCCGCCCTCCGGCAGCTGCAGCTACGACGGAGGGTCAGAAGGACCAACAAGGAGACAGCAAGCAATGGCCCGGGGCGGCGGAGTCGGCTTCCGGCCGCCGCAGGCATCCACCGGCCGTTGCAGCTGGGTCAGGCTGTAGAGAGGAAGGAGGAGGGAGACAGGGGTCGGGAGTGAGCAGTGACTGGGGAAAGCGGTAGAGACGGAGGACGCGAGAACAGGAGACTGGAGTCGGGAGTGACTGAGGGAGGCCGGGCCGCGGCTTCTTGCCGCGAGGCGGGGGGGGGGGGGGGGGGGGGGGCACGGCTCGGAGTCTCAGAGGTGAAGTTGGTGACTTAGGCCGAAGAACTGGGACCATGAAGATTTGTTGCTTGTTTTTTTTGATAAATTAATACTGGAGAAGGAACGTGCATCATCAAGTAAGGTTGTAAAGGCAGACTCAAGGAAGTTAGGTCGGTGATGGCCTTCAAGATTTGCTGTTGTTTTAGTTCTGTAAATTTCATACTGGAGAAAGGAGCCGCATATCACATAAAGAAAGGGTCGGAAAGTCTGCACAATCCTTTATACCCGCCTTATATTCAATGCTCAGTTATTTTGTTTGTGCATCTCAATGAAACACAATTTAATTTTCACAGTCCTTCGGCCGTTTTCTGTTTGTATAACTCCCCTGCCATTTGGTCATTTGTTTGGTCATATAGTCACGGTATGATAATTTGTGTTGCGTGCCAGTGCCAGGGCGCAGCGAGTTCCAAATTATCATTGATGGGTTACCTGAAATGTATACGGACTATTTTTGTTATAGCTTTAGACTCCTATACTGTTTGGACTCACTAGCCGCAGGAGTATCTTGATTACGCTTCAATAACATGGTTGTAAACTGGTCCGTTTATCGTGACCCTCAGTCTAAAATTTTGCTCGCTCAAATTACAATTTTCATTCTAGTCAGTTATCACTGATAAGGAGTTTGCTTTCTCGGGAACGACATATTTGTAACGAAGTGGATTATCGAGGTTATGTCAATACTGGTGATGATTTCTGACTGACGCGACTGGTTTAACTGATTTGACTGTTTAATGAACCAACTGATTTAACGGATTTGACTGTTCTAACGGATTTGACTGTTTTAACTGATTGGACTGACATTGACGTCATTTGAGTGGGTCCATATATGACGACTGGTATTATACCCACGGGACAAGTGACGACTTAAATGCTTACAAGGCAGGGTAATGCAATTTTCGCGGCTCGATGTAATTCAATACTCAATTCAAGGTTCCGAGGTTTGTTTTGGTGAGCAATGTTTACTGATATACTGAAGGCCAATTGTTTCTGGTAAAATCCGAGTGATGTGATAATTTATGTGAAATACCTGTACTGTAAATTTTTAGGAATGGCTAACCCGATTTCCAGCAGACAGGGTAACCGATATTTTTTACCTTAACCTTGTCATTCCATTAACCGGTTCGGTTGATTATTTTGTCTGATTAGTGAAATATCCAAATCCGGCTAAATGTTTAAGGTAAAATTAACTTCACTGTGGTTAATTTGAGATTTAATCTGTAAGCCTTTTTACGCAGCCTTTGATGTCAGGTTCGGTTGATGACAGGGTCATCATTTCAACGTTTGGCTTATACAAAGATACAATTTACGGATTATGTCGTGAGGACTTTGGTGAAAAAAACAGTCTTATTGACGAATTGTCGACTATGCGCTATTATTGCTTCCACACAGCCCTAAGCCGCCGAGAAGTGCCAGAATTAATATGGTCGTTTTGATCACGAGTTATTTTTCATTGCCGGAAAATTTATTTGATTTATCCGATCATTTATCTGATATGTTGCACTGTCAAACATGTATTAAGTTCAAAGCTAACTGAGTAAAGTAGACATTCCCCAAGGAAAACGGAATTGAGGAAGTATGTTTACGATTATCGCATGTAACTGTCTCTTCTTAACAAGTGCGAAATTATGGGATGGCTGTTTGCCCAATGGCAAATATGGGATGGCTGTATTGGGATGGCTGTTTGCAAATATGGCGGTCTGACAAGAATCACGGTCATGTAACATACGTCCCTGTTCATCTCGCTGTTAAAAAATAACGTCAGAATCAAATCGCTGTCATCAAAATTCGCCACAAGTGTTCACACGGCCAGGGTCACCGATCACCGTTACCGGCCGGTCGGACACTGACCCCACGCGCCCCATCCCTAATCACGTGACGTCATTACCCGAGGGTCCGGTCAGGCGGGTCGGTCGCCGCTCATTAAATATAGGGGAGTATGGGCTCGCAACGAAAGCCCAGGCCGACGCTAGCCTTCAGTGACGAGGGAAAAAAACGTGGGTTTCGCGCAGATGGGACAGTTGTTGTACATACAGCAAGTACCGAGTACCAAGTACCGAGTATCAAGCACCGATTACCATGTACTGAGTACCGAGTACCAAGTACCAAATACCGATTACCAAGTACAGACACCATGATCCGTGGTACACTATAGCCACACAATACACTACACAATGCACATTACACAATAAACTACACAATATACACTACACATATACACTACGCAATATATCATACACACTATGCGCTACACAATATACACTGCAAATTGTATCACGCCGGCGACGCTTCCTCACACTTATAGTTATAAGATACATACATACATACATACATACACAAATACACACATACATACATACATACATACATACATACATACATACATACATACATACATACATACATACATACATACATACATACACACATACATACATACATACATACATACATACATGCATGCATACATACATACATACATACATACATACATACATACATACATACATACATACATACATACATACATACATACATACATACATACATACATACATACATACATACATACATACATACATACATACATACAGCTATACGGACATAAGGTCATGTAGGCATGCAGGCATACATACATACATACATACATACACACATACATACATATATACATGCATGCATGCATGCATGCATGCATGCATGCATGCATGCATACATACATACATACATACATACATACATACATACATACATACATACATACATACATACATACATACATACATACATACATACATACATACATACATACATACATACACACACACACATATACATACATACATACATACATACATACATACATACATACATACATACAAACATACACACATACATACATACATACATACATACATACATACATACATACATGCATACATACATACATACATACATACATACATACATACATACATACATACATACATACATACATACATACATACATACATACATACATACATACATACATACATACATACATACATACATACATACATACATACATACATACATACATACATACATACATACACATATATGTAAGCATGCATACAGACGTACGTACCACATACAAACGTGCAGACGCACGGCCAGAGACAACCACGCACGTACAGCCGGGGAAAATAGGATACAACGCACGAGGGAGGTATGACGATAGCAGCATGATGTAAACTGAATGCGGGGAATAATGGACAAGGTTGTGAGGAGGCCTAGACAATACGTAGCCGCGCCCCTGTGCGCAATATGCCTGCCGACACGGTCTGCTGCACGACGGGCGATGGGGTAAAATCGGGGTGGAGGTGAATTCAACTAAGAGATCATTTTAACCAGAGATAGCGAAGTTCTCAGATGTATGGACCGGTTTCGGTGGGAGTAGTTAGTTCGGGAGGAGAAAGTTGTGTTTCCAGGATAATGGGAGTTAGATGATGATTAAATTGTTGTTGTTTTTTGCAAGAGGGTCCATTCCGCGATGCCAAGAAGTGAGCTGGATCGCGCGCAGTAAGTCGCGAAATACTGGCGAGTGCTCGGAAGAGCCCGGTAACGCCAGGTTCTGGGAAACCAGGAGGGCCTAAATGGCCATCCGCCTCAGGTAAATGCCGTAGGAGGAGTAAGGGTGCTGAGGTGGCGACGTGTGCGGGCCGAAATGGCCATCCGCCTCAGGTAAATGCCGTAGGAGGAGTAAGGGTGCTGAGGTGGCGACGCGTGCGGGCCGAAATGGCCATCCGCCTCAGGTAAATGTCGTAGGAGGAGTCAGGGTGCTGAGGTGGCGACGCGTGCGGGCCGAAATGGCCATCCGCCTCAGGTAAATGTCGTAGGAGGAGTCAGGGTGCTGAGGTGGCGACGTGTGTGGGCCGAAATGGCCATCCGCCTCATGTAAATGCCGTAGGAGGAGTCAGGGTGCTGAGGTGGCGTGGATTGGCGATTTGATCACCACGGGGGCAGTAAGTCGTGGATCCCAGCAGTAGTGGGTGGCAGGAATGGATCCATATAGAAAAAACATGTGTGAGGTTATTAATATTTGAATTTAGATTAAATAAAGTGCGGGAAAGTACACATAACAAAGCTGCTATTGCAATCAGAGAATACATTTACCAGATCTATGATCCAGCTGTTTCCCTGATGTAGTGTTACGCCACCACTAGGGGGGGGGGGGGGGGGGGGGGGGGGGGTGGGGGGGATAGGAAAAAGGGGAGGGGCCAGGAGTCCAACTTGACAGTTTACTGATTAGTATGAAATATATTGATGATTGAGTCTCTTTTTGGGCATGGGGAAAATCTGAGTAAAAGGATGTATGAATGTGTTAGTTCCAGTGTGAGATGGACCTCGGCGTAGCATTACACTGGACATCCGGAACAGGCATGGAACTACTCTCGGAACTCACTGCGATAGTTTGGGAGACAAACCGTTGGCGAAATTATGTAAGGAGTAGCCAGAGGCCATTGGTGCCGGCTCCCGGACAAGGAACCCAGACCTTATTCCACCGGACCAGTTCCCTATTAACTCGCGAAATTTCACCACCGCCACCCTAACCGTGCAGCGACCTATGTGCTCGCCGATCCCCCACCCTAACCGTGCAGCGACCTATGTGCTCGCCGAAGAATGACCTGCCTCCAAAATAAAAATGTATGTACGGGTCTAGTTCAATTCTGCATTGGCAACCACACAATTTATTAATATCTCGAAAACACGAGGATATAACATTCTGAAAATGCCATATTTCGATTCCTGATCTCAAGTAAATGCCGTGAGCAAAATGTCAAACTGTTTCAAATCGTTTCAAATTGTTGCAAGCAGCTTTAATTGTTGCAAATTAAGCCGGAGAGCCTCACAATTTATGTCATTTCATTCAGCGACCCACAATTAACCAGAAAAAAAAGTTGCAATGTTGCAAGAAATTGCAGAAGAACACAGAAGAAGCGAAAACCCGTTACAGAGTCATAATATATCATTGCTACAGCATCACCAATGACCATTGATAAACTCTTATTCCAAGCGTATTGTATACATTTTATCATATATTTCGATGCGTAAGCAAGGAAGCCGAAAACCCAATGACGCTTTACAATGCCCTGAATATTACTGCTGCTGACTTGGAAAGTCCAGCTTGCTATGGCCAACGTGGTGCCTATCCTATGTAAACTAACTCCATCTATCCTCGTCCTAATCCTATCGCCTGCTTGCCGAGCGCCTCGGTCGCTGCGGAGTGTCGGCGGGACTGTCGCAGACGGCACGACGACGCACTCGCTGCCAAGTTCCGGGCACCCGACTCGCCCGTCACGTTCCGCCCGATTGTTTTGCTGCCGCCGCCGCTGCCCCTGCCGCTGTCGCCGGCTTAGACGCTGTAACCACTGTTGCATTGTCTTATGGACCCAAGCTCTTACCTGTCGCACACCACCAGCACCGCAATGATTATCGCCACGTGATCCGTTTGTGTAAATTAATGCGAACGTGTCATGTTGTAAACTCATTTTCGTTGGAGTGTTTAATGTTTATGTCTCTGCCGCCGGGACAGTGCTTTTGCATTTTGTGAGAAGGTAATGTTTGTCCGGTGCTGGAGCTGCGTGACTAGCGACACGCTGACGTTTTCATTGTGTTAATTCTACGGGCACAACTTTGTGATGAATCATGGAAATGTTGCATAAATGACATATTTCCGAGATAAAAGATCCTATGTAAAATAAGGAAACACAGAAAACGCCACGGCCTCGTTGCGGCCCGACGTGAATGAATAGCCGAATCACGCAGCGCTTCACGCAAGCCGATCATATCGGCACGGAAGGATGCCAATGACAGCGAATCAATTGGTAAGTGATTATAAAATAAATAACCGGGTACACGTGGCGTGCAAACTATGCCGTCATAGATAGAGGCATGCCAATCTGTCATTATTCCAGAAGTGTTACTGCTTCGGCACGATATGTTCCTGTCGTTAATTGCTGCTATTTAATTCAACATCGTAGAAAGAAGAGAAACATGTTTACATGTTTTTCTGAGTTCGAAGATTTCCACTGGGCTGTCCCTCGGAAAGTGGGAGGAGCGTGCGTGTGCGTGTGTGTGTGTGTGTGTGTGTGTGTGTGTGTGTGTGTGTGTGTGTGTGTGTGTGTGTGTGTGTGTGTGTGTGTGTGTGTGTGTGTGTGCGTGCGTGCGTGCGTGCGTGCGTGCGTGCGTGCGTGCGTGCGTGCGTGCGTGCGTGCGTGCGTGCGTGCGTGCGTGCGTGCGTGCGTGCGTGCGTGCGTGCGTGCGTGCGTGCGTGCGTGCGTGCGTGCGTGCGTGCGTGCGTGCGTGCGTGCGTGCGTGCGTGCGTGCGTGCGTGCGTGCGTGCGTGCGTGCGTGCGTGCGTGCGTGCGTGCGTGCGTGCGTGCGTGCGTGCGTGCGTGCGTGCGTGCGTGCGTGCGTGCGTGCGTGCGTGCGTGCGTGTGTGTGTGTGTGTGTGTGTGTGTGTGTGTGTGTGTGTGTGTGTGTGTGTGTGTGTGTGTGTGTGTGTGTGTGTGTGTGTGTGTGTGTGTGTGTGTGTGTGTGTGTGTGTGTGTGTGTGTGTGTGTGTGTGTGTGTGTGTGTGTGTGTGTGTGTGTGTGTGTGTGTGTGTGTGTGTGTGTGTGTGTGTGTGTGTGTGTGTGTGTGTGTGTGTGTGTGTGTGTGTGTGTGTGTGTGTGTGTGTGTGTGTGTGTGTGTGTGTGTGTGTGTGTGTGTGTGTGTGTGTGTGTGTGTGTGTGTGTGTGTGTGTGTGTGTGTGTGTGTGTGTGTGTGTGTGTGTGTGTGTGTGTGTGTGTGTGTGTGTGTGTGTGTGTGTGTGTGTGTGTGTGTGTGTCCAACGGAGCATATTGGCACGTGGAGCCCAAACGGCTGGGCCGATTTCGACGCCGTTGGTACCGTTCGATGCGGCAAAACGGGGGACAGATGATGGTACCACTTTCGGGTCAATCGATGGCACGTGCCAAGTGCCAAAACGTGGGCGCCATCATTTTCCCCCATTTTTCGCCTCCTCAGGTCACACGGTTGGTGACACAGACTTGCTACTCGCAGGTGGTCACGTGCGCGATACAGCGGCCCAAAATCCATTAATGGCCGCCGATCCTGAGGGGGGGGGGCAAAATAAACCCCCCAGGGGGTAAAACCAAATTACGATTTTGACCCCCAGGCAATGCCCCGATCGATTGCCGGTCTCTAGTCATAGGACATGCAGCTCTCCCGAGACAGCAAACAATGATGTGACTCACTTTGTTAGACAAATCAAGATAACATCGTAATCCAAATAGCTATGTTTATTTCAGTGCCGGGGAGCAAGCTATCCCGGCTATCCTGTGTTTTATATGTATACCTACCGATGACGAGTCATAGAGATGTTTGCAAGTGTTTTGTCGTGTTTGCATCTCTTTTGTCGTGTTTGCAGCTCTTTTGTTGTGTTTGCAGCTGTGTTGTCGTGTTTGCAGCTGTTTTGTCGTGTGTAGACATGTGGGGTGGCAAACACGTACCGTCGTGCCCAACCGAGCTACGGCGACAGATAGTCCGTAACAAGGTGGCCGTCTGGTCCCAAACGGCTAATCGTCCCCATTCCCGCCACATTACACAGACTGAGCATGGGCCTGTTCCCGTCGCGCCTCGAACCTCCTCCAAGTTGCTCCAACTTGCAACTGTCCTATCCCATTACACAGACAGTTGCAAGTTGGAGCAACTTGGAGGAGGTTAGGAGGTTAGAGGCGCCACTGGAACAGGCTCCATGTATCCCCGTATTACACAGAGCGTGGTGGCTGGGGAGCATGAACCATCGCTGCAAACCCAGAATTCGGCCAGTACCATTTGGAAAACAACTATCTGAAAAAGGACAGGGAATGACCTGAA
The DNA here is from genome assembly GCA_036785665.1 of Chirona hameri. Classification (NCBI taxonomy): domain Eukaryota; kingdom Metazoa; phylum Arthropoda; class Thecostraca; order Balanomorpha; family Balanidae; genus Chirona; species Chirona hameri. Next base: position 211,245 of record JAXIVJ010000149.1, on the reverse strand, counting down.
TACAGCGCCGTGCCCAGCCATTTGCAGTTCAGTGCACATGAGGACAGGGAATGACCTGAATACAGCGCCGTGTCCAGCCATTTGCAGTTCAGTGTACATGAGGACAGGGAATGACCTGAATACAGCGCCGTGCCCAGCCATTTGCAGTTCAGTGCACATGAGGACAGGGAATCACCTGAATACAGCGCCGTGCCCAGCCATTTGCAGTCCAGTGCACATGAGGACAGGGAATGACCTGAATACAGCGCCGTGTCCAGCCATTTGCAGTTCAGTGCACATGAGGACAGTGAATGACCTGAATACAGCGCCGTGCCCAGCCATTTGCAGTTCAGTGCACATGAGGACAGTGAATGACCTGAATACAGCGCCGTGCCCAGCCATTTGCAGTTCAGTGCACATGAGGACAGGGAATGACCTGAATACAGCGCCGTGCCCAGTCATTTGCAGTTCAGTGCACATGAGGACAGGGAATGACCTGAATACAGCGCCGTGCCCAGCCATTTGCAGTTCAGTGCACATGAGGACAGGGAATGATCTGAATACAGCACCGTGCCCAGCCATTTGCAGTTCAGTGCACATGAGGACAGGGAATGACCTGAATACAGCGCCGTGCCCAGCCATTTGCAGTTCAGTGCACATGAGGACAGTGAATGACCTGAATACAGCGCCGTGCCCAGCCATTTGCAGTTCAGTGCACATGAGGACAGTGAATGACCTGAATACAGCGCCGTGCCCAGCCATTTCAAGTTCAGTGCACATGAGCTGTCTGAGGGGAGACCAAGCGGCCAGATTTCTCAGCCGGGCCGGACGCAGGGTGGCAGAATTATCTCACTTCATATCCGGCTCCACTCTGGGAGGCCCATCCGCTGGCGGAGAGGTTCTATATCTGGAGCGGTAGCAGTGGCGCCCACGCGCCCTAATAGGAAGACATTCCTGAGAAAACATGCCGGTCTTGTATCCATCCCCTCTAGCTGCCTCCTGTGGGGAACTGCCGGTCTTGTATCCATCCCCTCTAGCTGCCTCCTGTGGGGAACTGCCGGTCTTGTATCCATCCCCTCTAGCTGCCTCCTGTGGGGAGCTGCCGGTCTTGTATCCATCCCCTCTAGCTGCCTCCTGTGGGGAGCTGCCGGTCTTGTATCCATCCCCTCTAGCTGCCTCCTGTGGGGAACTGCCGGTCTTGTATCCATCCCCTCTAGCTGCCTCCTGTGGGGAGCTGCCGGTCTTGTATCCATCCCCTCTAGCTGCCTCCTGTGGGGAGCTGCCGGTCTTGTATCCATCCCCTCTAGCTGCCTCCTGTGGGGAGCTGCCGGTCTTGTATCCATCCCCTCTAGCTGCCTCCTGTGGGGAACTGCCGGTCTTGTATCCATCCCCTCTAGCTGCCTCCTGTGGGGAACTGCCGGTCTTGTATCCATCCCCTCTAGCTGCCTCCTGTGGGGAGCTGCCGGTCTTGAATCCATCCTCTCTAGCTGCCTCCTGTGGGGAACTGCCGGTCTTGTATCCATCCCCTCTAGCTGCCTCCTGTGGGGAACTGCCGGTCTTGTATCCATCCCCTCTAGCTGCCTCCTGTGGGGAACTGCCGGTCTTGTATCCATCCCCTCTAGCTGCCTCCTGTGGGGAACTGCCGGTCTTGTATCCATCCCCTCTAGCTGCCTCCTGTGGGGAGCTGCCGGTCTTGTATCCATCCCCTCTAGCTGCCTCCTGTGGGGAGCTGCCGGTCTTGTATCCATCCCCTCTAGCTGCCTCCTGTGGGGAACTGCCGGTCTTGTATCCATCCCCTCTAGCTGCCTCCTGTGGGGAACTGCCGGTCTTGTATCCATCCCCTCTAGCTGCCTCCTGTGGGGAGCTGCCAGTCTTGAATCCATCCCCTCTAGCTGCCTCCTGTGGGGAACTGCCGGTCTTGTATCCATCCCCTCTAGCTGCCTCCTGTGGGGAACTGCCGGTCTTGTATCCATCCCCTCTAGCTGCCTCCTGTGGGGAACTGCCGGTCTTGTATCCATCCCCTCTAGCTGCCTCCTGTGGGGAACTGCCGGTCTTGTATCCATCCCCTCTAGCTGCCTCCTGTGGGGAGCTGCCGGTCTTGTATCCATCCCCTCTAGCTGCCTCCTGTGGGGAACTGCCGGTCTTGTATCCATCCCCTCTAGCTGCCTCCTGTGGGGAACTGCCGGTCTTGTATCCATCCCCTCTAGCTGCCTCCTGTGGGGAACTGCGGGTCTTGTATCCATCCCCTCTAGCTGCCTCCTGTGGGGAACTGCGGGTCTTGTATCCATCCCCTCTAGCTGCCTCCTGTGGGGAACTGCGGGTCTTGTATCCATCCCCTCTAGCTGCCTCCTGTGGGGAGCTGCCGGTCTTGTATCCATCCCCTCTAGCTGCCTCCTGTGGGGAACTGCCGGTCTTGTATCCATCCCCTCTAGCTGCCTCCTGTGAGGAACTGCCGGTCTTGTATCCATCCCCTCTAGCTCCCTCCTGTGGGGAACTGCGGGTCTTGTATCCATCCCCTCTAGCTGCCTCCTGTGAGGAACTGCGGGTCTTGTATCCATCCCCTCTAGCTGCCTCCTGTGGGGAACTGCGGGTCTGGTATCCATCCCCTCTAGCTGCCTCCTGTGAGGAACTGCCGGTCTTGTATCCATCCCCTCTAGCTGCCTCCTGTGGGGAACTGCGGGTCTTGTATCCATCCCCTCTAGCTGCCTCCTGTGGGGAATTGCCGGTCTTGTATCCATCCCCTCTAGCTGCCTCCTGTGGGGAACTGCCGGTCTTGTATCCATCCCCTCTAGCTGCCTCCTGTGGGGAACTGCCGGTCTTGTATCCATCCCCTCTAGCTGCCTCCTGTGGGGAACTGCCGGTCTTGTATCCATCCCCTCTAGCTGCCTCCTGTGGGGAACTGCCGGTCTTGTATCCATCCCCTCTAGCTGCCTCCTGTGGGGAACTGCCGGTCTTGTATCCATCCCCTCTAGCTGCCTCCTGTGGGGAACTGCGGGTCTTGTATCCATCCCCTCTAGCTGCCTCCTGTGGGGAACTGCGGGTCTTGTATCCATCCCCTCTAGCTGCCTCCTGTGGAGAACTGCGGGTCTTGTATCCATCCCCTCTAGCTGCCTCCTGTGGGGAGCTGCCGGTCTTGTATCCATCCCCTCTAGCTGCCTCCTGTGGGGAGCTGCGGGTCTTGTATCCATCCCCTCTAGCTGCCTCCTGTGGGGAACTGCCGGTCTTGTATCCATCCCCTCTAGCTTCCTCCTGTGAGGAACTGCCGGTCTTGTATCCATCCCCTCTAGCTGCCTCCTGTGGGGAACTGCCGGTCTTGTATCCATCCCCTCTAGCTGCCTCCTGTGGGGAACTGCCGGTCTTGTATCCATCCCCTCTAGCTGCCTCCTGTGGGGAACTGCCGGTCTTGTATCCATCCCCTCTAGCTGCCTCCTGTGGGGAACTGCCGGTCTTGTATCCATCCCCTCTAGCTGCCTCCTGTGGGGAACTGCCGGTCTTGTATCCATCCCCTCTAGCTGCCTCCTGTGGGGAACTGCCGGTCTTGTATCCATCCCCTCTAGCTTCCTCCTGTGGGGAACTGCCGGTCTTGTATCCATCCCCTCTAGCTGCCTCCTGTGGGGAACTGCCGGTCTTGTATCCATCCCCTCTAGCTGCCTCCTGTGGGGAACTGCCGGTCTTGTATCCATCCCCTCTAGCTGCCTCCTGTGGGGAACTGCCGGTCTTGTATCCATCCCCTCTAGCTGCCTCCTGTGAGGAACTGCCGGTCTTGTATCCATCCCCTCTAGCTGCCTCCTGTGGGGAACTGCCGGTCTTGTATCCATCCCCTCTAGCTGCCTCCTGTGGGGAGCTGCCGGTCTTGTATCCATCCCCTCTAGCTGCCTCCTGTGGGGAGCTGCCGGTCTTGTATCCATCCCCTCTAGCTGCCTCCTGTGGGGAACTGCCGGTCTTGTATCCATCCCCTCTAGCTGCCTCCTGTGGGGAACTGCCGGTCTTGTATCCATCCCCTCTAGCTGCCTCCTGTGGGGAACTGCCGGTCTTGTATCCATCCCCTCTAGCTGCCTCCTGTGGGGAGCTGCCGGTCTTGTATCCATCCCCTCTAGCTGCCTCCTGTGGGGAACTGCCGGTCTTGTATCCATCCCCTCTAGCTGCCTCCTGTGGGGAACTGCCGGTCTTGTATCCATCCCCTCTAGCTGCCTCCTGTGGGGAACTGCCGGTCTTGTATCCATCCCCTCTAGCTTCCTCCTGTGGGGAACTGCCGGTCTTGTATACATCCCCTCTAGCTGCCTCCTGTGGGGAGCTGCCGGTCTTGTATCCATCCCCTCTAGCTGCCTCCTGTGGGGAGCTGCCGGTCTTGTATCCATCCCCTCTAGCTGCCTCCTGTGGGGAACTGCCGGTCTTGTATCCATCCCCTCTAGCTGCCTCCTGTGGGGAACTGCGGGTATTGTATCCATCCCCTCTAGCTGCCTCCTGTGGGGAACTGCCGGTCTTGTATCCATCCCCTCTAGCTGCCTCCTGTGGGGAACTGCGGGTCTTGTATCCATCCCCTCTAGCTGCCTCCTGTGGGGAACTGCCGGTCTTGTATCCATCCCCTCTAGCTGCCTCCTGTGGGGAGCTGCCGGTCTTGTATCCATCCCCTCTAGCTGCCTCCTGTGGGGAGCTGGCGGTCTTGTATCCATCCACTCTAGCTGCCTCCTGTGGGGAACTGCCGGTCTTGTATCCATCCCCTCTAGCTGCCTCCTGTGGGGAACTGCGGGTCTTGTATCCATCCCCTCTAGCTGCCTCCTGTGGGGAGCTGCCGGTCTTGTATCCATCCCCTCTAGCTGCCTCCTGTGGGGAACTGCCGGTCTTGTATCCATCCCCTCTAGCTGCCTCCTGTGGGGAGCTGCCGGTCTTGTATCCATCCCCTCTAGCTGCCTCCTGTGGGGAACTGCGGGTCTTGTATCCATCCCCTCTAGCTGCCTCCTGTGGGGAGCTGCCGGTCTTGTATCCATCCCCTCTAGCTGCCTCCTGTGGGGAACTGCGGGTCTTGTATCCATCCCCTCTAGCTGCCTCCTGTGGGGAACTGCGGGTCTTGTATCCATCCCCTCTAGCTGCCTCCTGTGAGGAACTGCCGGTCTTGTATCCATCCCCTCTAGCTGCCTCCTGTGGGGAACTGCCGGTCTTGTATCCATCCCCTCTAGCTTCCTCCTGTGAGGAACTGCCGGTCTTGTATCCATCCCCTCTAGCTGCCTCCTGTGAGGAACTGCCGGTCTTGTATCCATCCCCTCTAGCTGCCTCCTGTGGGGAACTGCCGGTCTTGTATCCATCCCCTCTAGCTGCCTCCTGTGGGGAACTGCGGGTCTTGTATCCATCCCCTCTAGCTGCCTCCTGTGGGGAACTGCCGGTCTTGTATCCATCCCCTCTAGCTGCCTCCTGTGGGGAACTGCCGGTCTTGTATCCATCCCCTCTAGCTGCCTCCTGTGGGGAGCTGCCGGTCTTGTATCCATCCCCTCTAGCTGCCTCCTGTGGGGAACTGCGGGTCTTGTATCCATCCCCTCTAGCTGCCTCCTGTGGGGAACTGCCGGTCTTGTATCCATCCCCTCTAGCTGCCTCCTGTGGGGAGCTGCCGGTCTTGTATCCATCCCCTCTAGCTGCCTCCTGTGGGGAACTGCCGGTCTTGTATCCATCCCCTCTAGCTGCCTCCTGTGGGGAACTGCCGGTCTTGTATCCATCCCCTCTAGCTGCCTCCTGTGGGGAACTGCCGGTCTTGTATCCATCCCCTCTAGCTGCCTCCTGTGGGGAGCTGCCGGTCTTGTATCCATCCCCTCTAGCTGCCTCCTGTGGGGAACTGCCGGTCTTGTATCCATCCCCTCTAGCTGCCTCCTGTGGGGAACTGCCGGTCTTGTATCCATCCCCTCTAGCTGCCTCCTGTGGGGAACTGCCGGTCTTGTATCCATCCCCTCTAGCTGCCTCCTGTGGGGAACTGCCGGTCTTGTATCCATCCCCTCTAGCTGCCTCCTGTGGGGAACTGCCGGTCCTGTATCCATCCCCTCTAGCTGCCTCCTGTGGGGAACTGCCGGTCTTGTATCCATCCTCTCTAGCTGCCTCCTGTGGGGAGCTGCCGGTCTTGTATCCATCCCCTCTAGCTGCCTCCTGTGGGGAACTGCCGGTCTTGTATCCATCCCCTCTAGCTGCCTCCTGTGGGGAACTGCCGGTCTTGTATCCATCCCCTCTAGCTGCCTCCTGTGGGGAACTGCCGGTCTTGTATCCATCCCCTCTAGCTGCCTCCTGTGGGGAACTGCCGGTCTTGTATCCATTCCCTCTAGCTGCCTCCTGTGGGGAGCTGCCGGTCTTGTATCCATCCCCTCTAGCTGCCTCCTGTGGGGAGCTGCCGGTCTTGTATCCATCCCCTCTATCTGCCTCCTGTGGGGAACTGCCGGTCTTGTATCCATCCCCTCTAGCTGCCTCCTGTGGGGAGCTGCCGGTCTTGTATCCATCCCCTCTAGCTGCCTCCTGTGGGGAGCTGCCGGTCTTGTATCCATCCCCTCTAGCTGCCTCCTGTGGGGAGCTGCCGGTCTTGTATCCATCCCCTCTAGCTGCCTCCTGTGGGGAACTGCCGGTCTTGTATCCATCCACTCTAGCTGCCTCCTGTGGGGAACTGCCGGTCTTGTATCCATCCCCTCTAGCTGCCTCCTGTGGGGAGCTGTGGGGGGCTGCCGGTCTTGAATCCATCCCCTCTAGCTGCCTCCTGTGGGGAACTGCCGGTCTTGTATCCATCCCCTCTAGCTGCCTCCTGTGGGGAACTGCCGGTCTTGTATCCATCCCCTCTAGCTGCCTCCTGTGGGGAACTGCCGGTCTTGTATCCATGCCCTCTAGCTGCCTCCTGTGGGGAACTGCCGGTCTTGTATCCATCCCCTCTAGCTGCCTCCTGTGGGGAGCTGCCGGTCTTGTATCCATCCCCTCTAGCTGCCTCCTGTGGGGAACTGCCGGTCTTGTATCCATCCCCTCTAGCTTCCTCCTGTGGGGAACTGCCGGTCTTGTATCCATCCCCTCTAGCTGCCTCCTGTGGGGAACTGCCGGTCTTGTATCCATCCCCTCTAGCTGCCTCCTGTGGGGAACTGCCGGTCTTGTATCCATCCCCTCTAGCTGCCTCCTGTGGGGAACTGCCGGTCTTGTATCCATCCCCTCTAGCTGCCTCCTGTGGGGAACTGCGGGTCTTGTATCCATCCCCTCTAGCTGCCTCCTGTGGGGAACTGCCGGTCTTGAATCCATCCCCTCTAGCTGCCTCCTGTGGGGAGCTGCCGGTCTTGTATCCATCCCCTCTAGCTGCCTCCTGTGGGGAACTGCCGGTCTTGTATCCATCCCCTCTAGCTGCCTCCTGTGGGGAACTGCCGGTCTTGAATCCATCCCCTCTAGCTGCCTCCTGTGGGGAGCTGCCGGTCTTGTATCCATCCCCTCTAGCTGCCTCCTGTGGGGAACTGCCGGTCTTGTATCCATCCCCTCTAGCTGCCTCCTGTGGGGAGCTGCCGGTCTTGTATCCATCCCCTCTAGCTGCCTCCTGTGGGGAACTGCCGGTCTTGTATCCATCCCCTCTAGCTGCCTCCTGTGGGGAGCTGCCGGTCTTGTATCCATCCCCTCTAGCTGCCTCCTGTGGGGAGCTGCCGGTCTTGAATCCATCCCCTCTAGCTGCCTCCTGTGGGGAACTGCCGGTCTTGAATCCATCCCCTCTAGCTGCCTCCTGTGGGGAACTGCCGGTCTTGTATCCATCCCCTCTAGCTGCCTCCTGTAGGGAACTGCCGGTCTTGTATCCATCCCCTCTAGCTGCCTCCTGTGGGGAACTGCCGGTCTTGTATCCATCCCCTCTAGCTGCCTCCTGTGGGGAACTGCCGGTCTTGAATCCATCCCCTCTAGCTGCCTCCTGTGGGGAACTGCCGGTCTTGTATCCATCCCCTCTAGCTGCCTCCTGTGGGGAACTGCCGGTCTTGTATCCATCCCCTCTAGCTGCCTCCTGTGGGGAACTGCCGGTCTTGAATCCATCCCCTCTAGCTGCCTCCTGTGGGGAGCTGCCGGTCTTGAATCCATCCCCTCTAGCTGCCTCCTGTGGGGAGCTGCCGGTCTTGTATCCATCCCCTCTAGCTTCCTCCTGTGGGGAACTGCCGGTCTTGTATCCATCCCCTCTAGCTGCCTCCTGTGGGGAGCTGCCGGTCTTGTATCCATCCCCTCTAGCTGCCTCCTGTGGGGAACTGCCGGTCTTGTATCCATCCCCTCTAGCTGCCTCCTGTGGGGAACTGCCGGTCTTGTATCCATCCCCTCTAGCTGCCTCCTGTGGGGAGCTGCCGGTCTTGTATCCGTCCCCTCTAGCTGCCTCCTGTGGGGAACTGCCGGTCTTGTATCCATCCCCTCTAGCTGCCTCCTGTGGGGAACTGCGGGTCTTGTATCCATCCCCTCTAGCTGCCTCCTGTGGGGAGCTGCCGGTCTTGAATCCATCCCCTCTAGCTGCCTCCTGTGGGGAGCTGCCGGTCTTGTATCCGTCCCCTCTAGCTGCCTCCTGTGGGGAACTGCGGGTCTTGTATCCATCCCCTCTAGCTGCCTCCTGTGGGGAACTGCCGGTCTTGTATCCATCCCCTCTAGCTGCCTCCTGTGGGGAACTGCCGGTCTTGTATCCATCCCCTCTAGCTGCCTCCTGTGGGGAACTGCGGGTCTTGTATCCATCCCCTCTAGCTGCCTCCTGTGGGGAACTGCCGGTCTTGTATCCATCCCCGCTAGCTGCCTCCTGTGGGGAACTGCCGGTCTTGTATCCATTCCCTCTAGCTGCCTCCTGTGGGGAACTGCGGGTCTTGTATCCATCCCCTCTAGCTTCCTCCTGTGGGGAACTGCCGGTCTTGTATCCATCCCCTCTAGCTGCCTCCTGTGGGGAACTGCCGGTCTTGAATCCATCCCCTCTAGCTGCCTCCTGTGGGGAGCTGGCGCATTCTGACAACACACGGCTGACAAAAAATATTCCCAATCACGGCAATTGTCTTTATTGTCCCTCCGTCCATTGTCCGTAATCTTATTTCGCCGTAGTCACCGGTCCCGGGTCATCCCCGGTCAGCAATCACATCACGTATCAGCGGCGGTCCACGAGTGAGAGGGGCACCAGCTGCAGATGCCGCGGTAGGCCGGGACCCACGGGACCCATCGCTGAGACCCACATGATTCTCCACGGGAATCAACAGGACCCACCATCACCCTCCAACGGCACTCACAGGGCCCGTAACGGGTCAACGGGTTAACCATCCACTAGTAATCCGCTATTGATTGGTGCCGAATGGTGCCCGGCCACTGATGGCTGAGGAATGGAAGCAGTTCCAGCGGGACGGAAGGTCCAGTGAACAGCGCAGGGGAGGGGAGGTCCAACGGGAGGGAAGGTCCAGTGGGAGGGGAGGTCCAGTGGGAGGGGAAGGCAGTGTAGCGGCGGATCGGGCAGAGGGGTCCACTCTGCCACCGACAACCGCAATCCGACGGCGCATAACTCGATTGCGGGCGGCCCGGCTGATAAAGGGGAAGGCCGCTGGCACAAGCACGACCCGTGCCGCCAGAGATCTCCGTGTCAGACGTAGCGCCAGCGATGCAGACTCGCTGGCACAAGCTGACGACTGTCCAGTCGGAGATCCATCGGTGTGGAACATGGTCAGCCGCGGGCAGCGCAGCACAATGTTATGCTGAATTACGTCAGGGTTGCCGTGAAGATATCCATTGTTGTTCAGGTACTTTCCCAGCACACCACCATTGTACCGGTCTTGTATGCCATAACACGTGCTGATGCTAAGCACGCGACATTATAAACCGCATTCCTGCGCCAAAGTGGTGGAAGTTTTGCTGCGCAAATTTTACTTCCAACTAATTCACTTATGACTGAAAGCATGAAGTTCACAAGGCAGAGTAGATTATTAAAGGCAAGATAAAAGTGCAATAAATTCAAATGATTCTGTCAAACATAATGATGTGATGCGCATGTGATTAGTATTTATGGCAAATGCATGCTCGTTTAACCCATGTCCATTGACCATAACTTAACCATCACAATAACCATCATCAGATCCATGTCTGACAGTTCCGACATCCGTTCGCGGAGTCCCACTAACCTTCCCCATTCCGCCGTAATGTTCTGCTTCCATAGCTGCACCGCCCCCGCGGATCGCGCCGGAGTCGGAGGTTCCCGTCCACCGAGTCATTTGTCCCCCCCCCCCCCCCGCCGGAGGTTCCCGTCCACAGAGTCATCCCCCCGCCCACCGCCGGGACGTCCAGCCAGTCCGCCGGCCGGCTGACCTGTTTGTTGAAGCCGAGGAAGGTGTTCTGCAGCTTGATGAGGAAGTCCTGCGGGTAGATGGCCCAGTCCTCCCAGGCGCGAAACACGCGCATCACGCGCTGTTTGAACGCCTCGGCCCTCAGCCGGGACGAGATGCCCCCATACGTCTGCTGGATGCCTTCGAATATGTCCGGCAGCTTTTCCTGGAAACTGGCAACACAGGGAGGGGGCGTCAGCAGGCTCTGGTGGTGTTCTCCAGCTGAATTCATGCCACTTACGTTATGAAAACGATCAAGCGATTACCGGCGATCGCATTATAAAGACATATTGAACCACGGTCGATGGCTATTGGGCAGGCGCGCATACCCCATCAAAACTGACATTAACATTAACCAGATTCATGCTCTACATGAATCTTGATAGGGTGCAATATCTTGATGGGAAGAATGCCATCGTGCTAATGGAATTGTTATCGATTTAGCGAAACAACGCCATTTAGCGCGCATATATGGAATGAGAACACAGGATTATTACCCGAGCGACTGAACGAGTGTTATTAGATTCATAATCCAGTTCCATTTATTTCAGGAGCGTACATTGTGACAATTGTGATACATTTCGATGCAGAACAATACCGAGTAATCTTTTAGTTTGATTTCTACTCTATGCGACTGTAACATGTAATGTCCACAGCGCCGACGGTTTGTTTAGGATATTTGCTCGTAGCGTGGAGCATCGCAACAGCACCACGCGATTGTACACTTCTATATCACGTTCAGGCATTGGCTTACGAATCATTCCATATAAATGGCTTAATGTTCGATTCGAGTCAATGGGGGATACAAGTTGGGCGATCAAAACGGAAAACACGACAGACAATTTAAAACACGAGTCACACACACACACAATACATCAAGGTAGGTTAATAAACAAACGTACTAAGTCAGGCTGTTAAACACCGTCGTCACAATTATCAAGTTGGGATTTGAGCACGGCGAGGCTCCGGGAGGCCATAACGGCCGGCGTCAGGCGGTTCCAGGACGAGGCCGCACTGTAGGAAAAAGCCCTGCGCGACACAGGGTCTGTTCCAGTGGCACCTCTAACCTCCTCCAAGTTGTTCCAACTTGCAACTGTCTGTGTATAAGGATAGGACAGTTGCAAGTTGGAGCAACTCGGAGGAGGTTAGAGGCGCCACTGGAACAGGCCCATAGCCAGCCGGAAAGCGGGCAGCTCTAAAGCACCAGCCACCGCAGACCGCATGGGGCGCTCACTTACAGAGCGGTGCGAGGAGTGAACACTGAACAGCGACCGGACCGCTCCCGGGGCGCGGGGAGCGTTGAAGGCCCTGTAGAAGACGATACAATCGCGGTGCGCAACGAGGTCGCGTATACCGAGCCAGCCTAGCGACTCCACGACCAGTGAGATATGATCTCCACCCCGCGCACCAGAGACGATCCTTGCCCTCGAAATTTATGACCTTGTGTACCCGGCTGGGGTGGCAGGCGGCGGCCCCGCCCCAGACGGAGAGGCAGTGGAGTCGGAGTCGACTTTTTGGCAATTGGCGATTACTTTGGTCGCTAGAATAGTCGTCGGCCTAGGGACTTTACATCCCTTTCGAAAAAAATGAGTGAAAAATGAATCGAGTGGAAAGTTTACTCAACTAGCGGTAGATTTGCGCCTGATGAAGATGGGCAATAATGCTTACGTCATCTGATGATGATTGGGGCTTTGGACGCACCGTCTCTTACGGTCACACGGCGCCCATTTTAATATCATCGTGCAAGTTTCGTCAAGGATATTCGAATAATACCATGGTGACCAGGTTACCTAAGTCACATTCAAAATTTGACCTCAGGTCAAGGTAATTTAAGGTCATGTGGTGAACCAGGTATGTCGTGCTGCGCAATGTCGGACGCGTCTCGACGAGACATACACAGTGGTGCCGGTCTCACGTTCTTATCTTCATTTTATCCCGCCGCCTGCAGTCGAGCGCAACTGGGCTGAACGTGCGGCCGGCACGCCCGTGCTCGGGCGGCGTAGCATTGTTCTCCATACTGTTAAGAATAAAAACACGGATTCGGAGTTGCTTAAATGATGTCGACTCCGCAGCCCTGGTCGCAAACGTCCTGGTTGGTCAGTATAGTTGCATACGTACTAGTATAGTTGCGAACGTCCTAGGATGGATGCAGCTGTCCTGACCGGTCAGGATAGTTGCACACATACTGGGCTGTCCAGTACGTTTGCAACAATACTAGTACAGTTGCAAATGTACTGAAAGATTGGGCACGGCTGATTGGCGAAAATGCTTATTTTTGGCAATTTCCAAACAATGCTTGAAAACCATGCTTGTCTTGGGGTGCAATATGGTTCATGATATAATATGTTATGATCACGTTACTAGGCAACAGTGGCGGCGGTACAGGGGGGGGGGGGGGGGGGTTGTCTTTACCAATACTACCATTTTTACCATTACCAATTCGTGCCGTTTTCAATTATTCACGATTTTGTACAGTTTGATTCCAAAAACTATTTTTTTATTGATTTTTTTTATTTGATTTTTGATTTGATTTGATTTTTTATTGATTTTTCACGATTTTTATATTGTTCAAAAGTTACAGGGGAGCTTCATTGTCCAGCTTTATCAAATGCGCGTGGTAAACAGCGCTTATTAGGAAGATTGGGGGAGCGTCTGACACCCACGTAGCCAACAGGAGGGGGGCAAGGGGCCATGAGACGCAGCTTAGGTCATCTGTAGCGATTTTGCGAAAGATTCGCGATTTTGCAAGTTATTTGTACCAAATCTAACAGTTGACCCACCAACCGCTGACGGACATTCTGGCTACGTACCTGGCGTCTGGCCGCGGCCACGCTACGACTGGGATTGATCAGCCGAGAGGTGGTTTTCGGAGCGTTCGTCAGTGTGGCTTTCAGTGAGACGTGCTTTCGATTTCCCCTTCGATATCCCGCGAGTTACTGGCGGGGGGGGGGGGCTATTTTTTGCCCCCCTCCCGTTATTTAACAATAACTCCTAAACGAACACCGGTATCGTCACCAAACTTGCAGTACCTTCTCTCACATCACTTCTACACATGTTGGCAAACGGAAAAGTATGAGGCTATGATAGGTCAACCGGGAATGACGTCAGAGTGAAGTCATGTTCTTCGGTTTTTGTTGCAAAATAATGGTTTGCGTAAAACGCTGTCAAAGGTACGATAAATGAGATAAACTAAATTGTTTTAAAAAAAATTACTGACAATAGACCGGGCTATCAAACTGCCATCTCGGATTTTTTATTTTTCTTGAAATTCAAAATTTTGAGAAATCCAAATACATTTTGTTTTGTTTTTATAAATTTTTCAAGAAAAAAAAGAATTATCCAAAAACCGGAAAACATGTGATCGAGACGTATGCGGTGAATATATGTACCAAATTTAAAGTCGATATCTTTAAAAATGACCGAGTTATGACCTTTAGATGACAAAAATCGACCACTTCTCACAGCATTACTATGCATAAAAAACGCATTTCCATTTTTGCTTTTTACTTCTATTTATATGGAACAAACAATGTTCTAAGGTCATTTTTCGCGTTCTAGACGACAAAAAACCCATAAACATGTGTTACAACGCCTAATGACCGTAATCTGCAGTTTGACCTCGTGACCTCGGATGACCTTGACCTACCCCAAGGTCATAAACAGCTTAGAATGATACTTAGAAGTGGCACGACTGCTTATGCGTTTAATATCGCAATTTTGCGCGGCAATTCCATCCATCAAGACCTTTTGACACGGTCAAACATTTTGTACTTGACCTGACCTGTGACGTCATCGGTGACCGAGGTCAACAATACTATGTTTCCCTCGATAAATTTCCCAGGGCTATCGAATTCCGCTTGAATTTTTACATTCGGTCCAGTAGTTCCGGAGATCAGAGGGGGGGGGGGGGGCAAAAAATAGCACCCCCCCCCCCCCCCCAGTAGGTCGCGTTATGAAATATACCCCAGTAACTCGCGGGATATGTCCCGTGACACCTTTGTGATGAAGCTGGACGAGTGGCTTCAAAGTACACGGGACAAGAATTGCCGCGTCGCTTCCGATGCAGACACGATGATATCGTGGACTTTCTTACGAAGCTTTCAGATGGCTCTGAACCTGGATCTTTTGATTGCAAGCAGAGGAGGTGGCTGAATAACATGGCCATAATCTTCTATAGTGGCTTCACTTTTGGACAATATAAAATAAACGAGTTTTTGGAACCAAACTGTACAAAATCGTGAATAATTGAAAACGGCATGAATTGGTAATGGTAAAAATGGCAGTATTGGTAAGGGCAACCCCCCCCCCCCCCCCCTGCACCGCCGCCACTGTTGCCTAGTAACGTGATCATAACATATTATATCATCATGAACATGCACCCCAAGACAAGCATGGTTTTCAAGCATTGTTTGAAAATCGCCAAAAATAAGCGTTTTCACCAATCAGCCGTGTCCAATCTTTCAGTACATTTGCAACTGTACTAGTATTGTTGCAAACGTACTGGACAGCCCAGTATGTGTGCAACTATCCTGACCGGTCAGGACAGCTGCATCCATCCTAGGACGTTCGCAACTATACTAGTACGTATGCAACTATACTGACCAACCAGGACGTTTGCGACAATACTAGTTCGTTTGCAACTATACGGATTTCGCAAACGTACTGTAACATATATATGGTATACCTACCATATATATGAGTGGGCGTTCAGCGGGTGAAGCGGAACTGGCGATAAGGGGAGCCAAAATCGCAGAGTATGCGCGCACCTAGCATGGACCTGTCCTTAACCCGGCAGCGACTCCAGCCGCCTCAGCAGACTGGTGGCTGATGCCGACCTGACCGCCCACCTGTCTGTGCAGGGGTCTACACTGTGCAGGAGTCTACAGAGACAGCAGGGCCGCGGTACCGGGCGTGGGTGGCCGTGCCTCTGTCGGTCCGTCTACAGAGACAGCAGGGCGGCGTTACCGGGCGTGGGTGTGCCTCTGTCGGTCCGTCCGTCACTCCCGTCCCGGCCCATCTCCGGGAGCTCTCCGTCGGTCCGGTCCGGTCCCCGGCGGCGGTCATCCCGCGGCTATTACCTGCTGCTCGGCCGGCCAGGTACGGCAGATGACCCGCCCACCCCGCGGCCCGCCGGCCACTCCAGCCAACATGGACGGCAGCGCTGTGCGCCGGCCGCCCCCGCCCCCGCCCGGGGGACGGGTCCCGAGACGAACCACGCCCGCCGCTCTCGACAGTTCACTCTCTGAATGTGACGCCGCGTCCAAACGGCGGCTTTCAGACAAATGCAAAGCGAATCGGGCCGGCGGCGGCATTTTGCACGACTCATCGCGCGCTCGCCCATCTGCAGGCCGTCTCTCTCAGCGGTCTTTCCACGCCCCGACCCGGAAATTCGCCGACAGGCAATCACGGCGGCGGGGAGAGCGGCGGAGAGAGCGGCGGGGAGAGCGGCGGAGAGAGCGGCGGAGAGAGCGGCGGGGAGAGCGGCGGGAGAGAGCGGCGGAGAGAGCGGCGGAGAGAGCGGCGGAGAGAGCGGCGGAGAGAGCGGCGGGGAGAGCGGCGGAGAGAGCGGCGGAGAGAGCGGCGGAGAGAGCGGCGGAGAGAGCGGCGGAGAGAGCGGCGGAGAGAGCGGCGGAGAGAGCGGCGGAGAGAGCGGCGGAGAGAGCGGCGGAGAGAGCGGCGGAGAGAGCGGCGGAGAGAGCGGCGGAGAGAGCGTCGGAGAGAGCGGCGGAGAGAGCGGCGGAGAGAGCGGCGGAGAGAGCGGCGGAGAGAGCGGCGGAGAGAGCGGCGGAGAGAGCGGCGGAGAGAGCGGCGGAGAGAGCGGCGGAGAGAGCGGCGGAGAGAGCGGCGGAGAGAGCGGCGGAGAGAGCGGCGGAGAGAGCGGCGGAGAGAGCGGCGGAGAGAGCGTCGGAGAGAGCGTCGGAGAGAGCGGCGGAGAGAGCGGCGGAGAGAGCGGCGGAGAGAGCGGCGGAGAGAGCGGCGGAGAGAGCGGCGGAGAGAGCGGCGGAGAGAGCGGCGGAGAGAGCGGCGGAGAGAGCGGCGGAGAGAGCGGCGGAGAGAGCGGCGGAGAGAGCGGCGGAGAGCGGCGGAGAGAGCGGCGGAGAGAGCGGCGGAGAGAGCGGCGGAGAGAGCGGCGGAGAGAGCGGCGGAGAGAGCGGCGGAGAGAGCGGCGGAGAGAGCGTCGGAGAGAGCGGCGGAGAGAGCGGCGGAGAGAGCGGCGGAGATAGCGGCGGGCGGGGGCGGAGAGAGCGGCGGAGAGAGCGGCGGAGAGAGCGGCGGAGAGAGCGGCGGAGAGAGCGGCGGAGAGAGCGGCGGAGAGAGCGGCGGAGAGAGCGGCGGAGATAGCGGCGGAGAGAGCGGCGGAGAGAGCGGCGGAGAGAGCGGCGGAGAGAGCGGCGGAGAGAGCGGCGGAGAGAGCGGCGGAGAGAGCGGCGGAGAGAGCGGCGGAGAGAGCGGCGGAGAGAGCGGCGGAGAGAGCGGCGGAGAGAGCGGCGGAGAGAGCGGCGGAGAGAGCGGTGGAGATAGCGGCGGAGAGAGCGGCGGAGAGAGCGGCGGGGAGAGCGGCGGAGAGAGCGGCGGAGAGAGCGGCGGAGAGAGCGGCGGAGAGAGCGTCGGAGAGAGCGTCGGAGAGAGCGGTGGAGAGAGCGTCGGAGAGAGCGGCGGAGAGAGCGGCGGGGAGAGCGGCGGAGAGAGCGGCGGAGAGAGCGTCGGAGAGAGCGGCGGAGAGAGCGGCGGAGAGAGCGGCGGAGAGAGCGGCGGAGAGAGCGTCGGAGAGAGCGTCGGAGAGAGCGGCGGAGAGAGCGGCGGGGAGAGCGGCGGAGAGAGCGGCGGGGAGAGCGGCGGAGAGAGCGGCGGAGAGAGCGGCGGAGAGAGCGGCGGAGAGAGCGGCGGAGAGAGCGTCGGAGAGAGCGGCGGAGAGAGCGTCGGAGAGAGCGGCGGAGAGAGCGGCGGGGAGAGCGGCGGAGAGAGCGGCGGAGAGAGCGTCGGAGAGAGCGGCGGAGAGAGCGGCGGAGAGAGCGGCGGAGAGAGCGGCGGAGAGAGCGTCGGAGAGAGCGGCGGAGAGAGCGGCGGAGAGAGCGTCGGAGAGAGCGGCGGAGAGAGCGGCGGAGAGAGCGGCGGAGAGAGCGGCGGAGAGAGCGGCGGAGAGAGCGTCGGAGAGAGCGTCGGAGAGAGCGGCGGAGAGAGCGGCGGAGAGAGCGGCGGAGAGAGCGGCGGAGAGAGCGTCAGAGAGAGCGGCGGAGAGAGCGGCGGAGAGAGCGGCGGAGAGAGCGGCGGAGAGAGCGGCGGAGAGAGCGGCGGAGAGAGCGTCGGAGAGAGCGGCGGGCGGGGGCGGCGGAGAGAGCGGCGGAGAGAGCGGCGGAGAGAGCGGCGGAGAGAGCGGCGGAGAGAGCGGCGGAGAGAGCGGCGGGCGGGGGCGGCGCAACCTGAGTCACTCCGTTTGAGCGGCTGATGGCACAACCTCCCCAACCCCCAGCAGCAAAAGCGCCAATCGTCCAGCCCGAAACATTCATGTCAAACGTACTTACATATATAAAACCAGGCAGCTCACATTGGTATGACGTCATAATAACAGAAACAGCCGAGTTAGCCTGGCCGAAAGAAAGTCCAAAAGGCTGAAAGACTGACAGCTCCCAGTTATGCACTGATGGTAAAAGCGATAGTCTTAAAGTTGGTAGCATTCCAGTGGTGGGGTAGGATCACTTCACGGCACACAGTCTTGTTAGCTGCTCTTAAATATGTATTGAATTGCTATATGTCCAAATTGTTGCTATATGTCCAAATTGTTATATGTTTGCAAATGCCTTATGTTGACCTCAACGCCATTTTAATGAAGAAGCACCAATTATTTTGTCATGGTGCTACATGTGATAGTGAATTTGGAAATGTTCCCAAATAACTATCCGATTCATATTTGACCACTAAAGCGTACTTAAATGGTTCGTGCCTAACGTACGACTTAACACATGTGAATACACAACCGATTATTTTGTTTCCTAGAACTTTAGCCTGAAACAAGGTACAGTAAGACAAACATGCATGCTATTTGGAGTATGCATGCTATGACATCTCGGTACTCTAAGGCGATTGTCCTTACCTCTTCGGACTTCTCGACATAAGTATATAAATTAAGCCGTGTCGGAGGTAGACACCCCCCCCCCCTCAGGTTTTTCGAGGATAGCGGAAAAACGTCGGCGCGCAAAAACTGTTCGGGCATCAATTGCCCACATAATGCAACAAAAAAATCATCGGGTCATCTCAGGTCAGGTCACCAGACCAGGTCACGTGACCCAACCTCCCCCCCAAAAAATGTGGTCGTACCAGTCACAGTTTTGGGATGATCGGTTTTACACTTGCAGGATTTTATAAGGTCATATATATCTACAATTCGTATATCTTGGATTTTGTATATCAGCGACCCAAGGTCGGGTCCATTTCGTGACCTCCCCATTATAAGTCAATGGGGAAATATTAAAATGCTTCCTATTCCAAAGATACGCAAGAACTCAGTCTAATTCCATCTGGATCATGTTATTATAGGCCATTCTTGATTAACTAGGTGCCATTTTAGTTCAGTGACCCCTACAGGGTCAGCCGAGGTCATCCGAGGTCACCAACAGTTGTATGTCAATAACTCGACATATTGACGATAGAGAAGTGCAACCGACACCAATGTGTTTATATCGCCAAGGCACGTCTTCCCATATGCAACATGACCTACTTGGGTCACCACTTGACCTTGACCTGAGGTCACATTTTTAAGTTGAGCTAACCTGGTCAACACTAATAAGTCGAAGCGCCTTGACGAGACAAACACGATGACATCAAAACTATTGCCTTGTCGTTATTAGGTAAACAGCTATTCGTGAAGAACTGTTTTGTAAAAAATAGTTTTTTACATTTGATGAGCTCTGGAGCCTAAACTATTGGCCTGAGCTAAAATCTGAGGACACCTTGTCGATTGCATGTTTCAAGAGCTTTAAATTGCTATTTTCTGTTTGTTCCTAGCTATCATAGTTCCTGTGATATCTGGGGGTTTCTACAGCGAAGTCCTAAAACTGGAAAATTTGACCTTTCATGACCTCTGGTAACCTCAATATTGGCTTTAGGAAAAACTATTTGAAGTACTTTCGAATATGCTTGTCGAGAGCTTTCGAACGCCTTTTTCCGCGTCTTTCTAGCCCTTTTAGTTTTCGATTTAGAGGGGGGGTCTAACCCCGGCACGGCGAAGGTGGCGTCGAGCACCGGCACGGCACGGGTTAACAAGGCAAATAACATATCCTGAACTTGCGGCTGTTCATTAAATCACCTGACATTGTCAGTGCATTATACGAGGTCAGACGATGTTCCAACACACTCTGCTATAAGTTCAACAAGACATTTAAAAGAGACCGAACCGAACCTGACTCTGATCCCGACTCTGTACGATTTCAGTCGAATTCGAATCAAATTAAATGTACCGCTCCCATCAACGTCCACCCTGAGCTGATGAGTTTGCAACCTTGTCCGAGCGAGGCGGAGCAGCTACTTGCTGCGTCGGCCCGAGCCCTATTGGCCGGCACTGAGGTCAGAGGTACAATACACCGTCCGGGCGGGGCAGGGGGAGACGGGAGAGTGGTGTGGAGATACACAGAGAGCGCGCGGTGCCGCCGCCGGCCGCCGGCCAGCGATGATCGATGTCACACAGAGATGATGTACGGAGGCTGGGAGACGCGGCGGACAGCAGGCCGAGAGACGGACACAGGCCGCGAGGCAGGGAACGGCGGCGGCCGTACGTGGGGTCCAGCACGGCCACACTGGGCGCGAAATACTCCTGCGGAACATACAGGACGCCGGCCGACCAAGAGCAACAACGGACCATATCCACAGACGCGGCGTCTGGCAGAGTTCCAGAGGCGGGACGATATCCACAGACGCCGAGCTCCAGAGGCGGGACGATATCCACAGACGCCGCGGCAGAGGCGGGACGATATCCATAGATGCCGCGGCAGAGGCGGGACGATATCCACAGACGCCGCGGCAGAGGCGGGACGATATCCACAGACGCCGAGCTCCAGAGGCGGGACGATATCCACAGACGCCGAGCTCCAGAGGCGGGACGATATCCACAGATGCCGAGCTCCAGAGGCGGGACGATATCCACAGACGCCGAGCTCCAGAGGCGGGACGATATCCACAGACGCCGAGCTCCAGAGGCGGGACGATATCCACAGACGCCGAGCTCCAGAGGCGGACGATATCCACAGACGCCGAGCTCCAGAGGCGGGACGATATCCACAGACGCCGCGGCAGAGGCGGGACGATATCCATAGATGCCGCGGCAGAGGCGGGACGATATCCACAGATGCCGAGCTCCAGAGGCGGGACGATATCCACAGACGCCGAGCTCCAGAGGCGGGACGATATCCACAGACGCCGAGCTCCAGAGGCGGGGACGATATCCACAGACGCCGAGCTCGAGGCGGGACGATATCCACAGACGCCGCGGCAGAGGCGGGACGATATCCACAGACGCCGCGGCAGAGGCGGGGACGATATCCACAGATGCCGCGGCAGAGGCGGGACGATATCCACAGATGCCGCGGCAGAGGCGGGACGATATCCACAGACGCCGCGGCAGAGGCGGGGACGATATCCACAGACGCCGCGGCAGAGGCGGGACGATATCCACAGATGCCGAGCTCCAGAGGCGGGACGATATCCACAGACGCCGAGCTCCAGAGGCGGGACGATATCCACAGACGCCGAGCTCCAGAGGCGGGACGATATCCACAGATGCCGCGGCAGAGGCGGGACGATATCCACAGACGCCGCGGCAGAGGCGGGACGATATCCACAGACGCCGCGGCAGAGGCGGGACGATATCCACAGACGCCGCGGCAGAGGCGGGACGATATCCATAGATGCCGCGGCAGAGGCGGGACGATATCCACAGATGCCGAGCTCCAGAGGCGGGACGATATCCACAGACGCCGCGGCAGAGGCGGGACGATATCCACAGACGCCGCGGCAGAGGCGGGACGATATCCACAGATGCCGCGGCAGAGGCGGGACGATATCCACAGATGCCGCGGCAGAGGCGGGACGATATCCACAGATGCCGCGGCAGAGGCGGGACGATATCCACAGATGCCGCGGCAGAGGCGGGACGATATCCACAGATGCCGCGGCAGAGGCGGGACGATATCCACAGACGCCGCGGCAGAGTTCCAAGTCCAGAGGCAGAGCTCCAAGTCCAGAGGCAGAGCTCCAGAGGCGGCCGGATCATAACAACATGAAGCCTTTCAACTAGTCAGCCATCTCAGACGCGCAGCCACAAAGGCGGCCATCAACTGAGTGTGGGCCGTCAGAAACCCAGCAATATGGATCGCAGAACAGTCATTCGATACCTCCTCCATCCCAAGCGGAGCAGAGTTCAGCCCCAAAACAGCGACGCCGAAAACAGAATTTCAGACAAAAACAAATCAACATGACATAAACCGTCAAGCTCTGTTGCGTTTTGACATCATTTGTTGAGGAATAGTTTGTGTCACATCACTAACATAATAGTTTGTGTCACATCACTAACATAATAGTTTGTGTCACATCACTAACGTAATAGTTTGTGTCACACCACTAGCATAATAGTTTGTGCCACATCACTAACGTAATAGTTTGTGCCACATCACTAACGTAATAGTTTGTGTCACATCACTAACGTTTATACCACTTGCAACTCAGGAGAGGCGTCAGTACTTCCCAGTTCAGAGAATTCTGAAAGCGACGTCAAAGTAACACAACGTTTCATAAAATTTAGTGCTAAATACAATATAGTGAATAATGTTGCCACTTGACTTTTTGCACGTGTGCTGCGCATATTGAAAGCAAAGCAGCCCACTGTTCCAGCAAACTTATCTCGAACTTTTCGTGTGATCAGTTTGGAAGGTCCTCACCGAGATAATATACGCTTATCGTAAACCCCTGGGCCTCAATTCCCGGAGTGGTGAAACGCAGGTCCACACCGAGATAATATACGCTTATCGTAAACCCCTGGGCCTCAATTCCCGGAGTGGTGAGACGCAGGTCCACACCGAGATAATATACGCTTATCGTAAACCCCTGGGCCTCAATTCCCCGTGTGGTGAGACGCAGGTCCACACCGAGATAATATACGCTTATCGTAAACCCCTGGGCCTCAATTCCCGGAGTGGTGAGACGCAGGTCCACACCGAGATAATATACGCTTATCGTAAACCCCTGGGCCTCAATTCCCCGTGTGGTGAGACGCAGGTCCACACCGAGATAATATACGCTTATCGTAAACCCCTGGGCCTCAATTCCCGGAGTGGTGAGACGCAGGTCCACACCGAGATAATATACGCTTATCGTAAACCCCTGGGCCTCAATTCCCGGAGTGGTGAGACGCAGGTCCACACCGAGATAATATACGCTTATCGTAAACCCCTGGGCCTCAATTCCCCGTGTGGTGAGACGCAGGTCCACACCGAGATAATATACGCTTATCGTAAACCCCTGGGCCTCAATTCCCCGTGTGGTGAGACGCAGTACGTCAGTAAGCGGAGAGCAGCACCTCTCTATGGGTAGACCCAACTCCGAGCCACCCGTGTAATCCGGCCCCAGACTAGCATAACGCCGCAATGGACGAAGAAAGGTCGTGAAATGATGCACTCTTGGCGACGGTAGTTGCTGCGACATCCGCGATATTCCCCGGAGTCGTGCCCATGAGATTCCTCCAGCTCGCCGCAGTCTGGAGACACGTCTCAGGGACTGACTGTTGGTAAGTGAAGATGAAACAGGCGATGACTATACATTGCGTGCGACCAATATTAGAGTCTGCGGCGGGATCAAAGCTCTCGTGAGAATATGACAGAAGTGTGCGGCTCCCGAGGGTGAGTCCAGGGTTTGACCTTTTGCCGGCAAAAAGTTTTTTTTTGCCACTTGCCGGTTTAAACCGGGTTTTACCGGCAAACAGTGGCAAAAACTCAAACTGCCTGCTTTGTTCATAAAATTGTTTGTAAAATAAGTGAATATTCCTATATCATTGAACTATTTGAAATGCAGTGCCATTTGCAATGCATGTACATGTACATGTACATGTACATGTACATACACATACACATACACATACACATACACATACACATACACATACACATACACATACACATACACACACACACACACATATATATATATATATATATATATATATATATATATATATATATATATATATATATATATATATATGTGTGTGTATGTGTATGTGTATGTGTATGTGTATGTGTATGTGTATGTATATGTGTATGTGTATGTGTATGTGTATGTGTATGTGTATGTGTATGTGTATGTGTATGTGTATGTGTATGTGTATGTACATGTTATATATATATATATATATATATATATATATATATATATATATATATATATATATATATATATATATATATATATATATATATATATATATATATATATATATATATATATATATATATATATATATATATATATATATATATATATATATATATATATATATATATATATATATATATATATATATATATATATATATATATATATATATATATATATATATATATATATATATATATATATATATATATATATATATATATATATATATATATATATATATATATATATATATATATATATATATATATATATATATATATATATTTAGAACTGTGGAAGGTCATGATGGACATTATGGAAAGACAATGAAACTATACAATTGATACAGGCATTGCGTTTCTTTTTGGAGAGTGACACTTCTAAAGAGTGTAGTATCTGTAATCTGTACACTGAGCACCTCGTCAGCCTTGTCAGCGCTGATGCCTTAGGTCAAGTGACCATGATGGTTGAGCAAGCGATTTGTCGTTCATCGGTGTGGGGTTAAGCCCAATGGCGTAGGGATTTTAGCCACCCAATAGATAAGCTCATCTGTTTGCATCAAGGGATACAATTATACTGTTTTGTGTTAACACGCGCCCTGGAGGTAACACGCGCCCTGGAGGTAACACGCGCCCTGGAGGTAACACGCGCCCAGGGGGGGGGGGGGATCCGCCCACCCCTAAGGTTTTTCGAGGATAGCGGAAAAACGGCGTCGCGCAGCTCCGCCGTTTTTTGCATACCTGTTCGGAAATCAACTAGTTACTACCCACATTATGTGCAATTCTTGACCTCGGGTCATCTCAGGTAACTCTCCGACAGAATTAAGATAGAGGAGTGAAACCGGTACCAATGTGTTTGTCTCGTCAAGACACGTCTCCCAATATGCAACATGACCTACTTGGATCACCACCTGACCTTGACCTGAGGTCAAATTTATAAGTTGACCTTAACTGGTCAACATGAATATTAGACGCCCCTTGACGATACAAACACGATGGCGTCAAAATTATTGTCTGCTCTTTATTAGGTAAAAAAGTTATTTTCGAAAAACTGTTTTGCCAAAAACAGCCTTTTTGACCTTTGATGACCTCTGGAGTCTAAACTATTGACCTGAGGTCAAATTTGAGAACACCTATGGCAATTGCACATTTCAGGAGCTTTCGATTGTTGTTTTTGTCTCGTTTGTTCATAGCTATCATAGTTCCCAAGATATTTGGGGTTTCTGGAGCGAAGTCCTAAAACTGGAAAATCTGACCTTTGATGACCTCTGGTGACCTCAATATTGACCTGACCTAAAAAAACGATATACCTTCGATAGAGTTTGTCTCGAGCTATCTAACACCGTTTTCCGCGTGTCGCCACGTTGCATGATTTTCGAGATCTTAGGGGAGGGGAGGGGGAGGCAAAATCTTCCCAATCCTCCAGGGCGTGTAATTAGCAGAGGCCCTCCAAGGCGCGTGTTAAATAACAGGCATGTCAACAGTTACGATGGGAAGATAGCAGAGCAATTGGGTTGAGTAGCAGAGTTGAGAGTAGGCAACTTGCATTAACATGGTAATTGATGGGTCCACCGCCCATTTCAAGACATATATTGTGAAAAATACCTCCATTTGCAATGTAACTTGGAAAGAAACCAAACAAAGCCTACTTAAATAGGTTGAGCTATGCACTAGAATGCTTAAATTGATCTCGTACGAAACAAAACTATCAGATTCGGCTCATTGGAGTTTTTTTCTCTCCATTTTTTCCCATTTTGACACTAGGGGTTTTTGCCAGCCGGTTTTAACCGGTAAAAACCAGTGGAAAAAAAACACTTTTTGCCACCCACTGCCAACCCTGAGGGTGACTAACGTGGAATAAGAATTGTTTGCAGCCAACCATTTTTGGTCAAACACATTTTTTCCGAGCTACTAACGGGAACAAACAATGCCCCTCCAAACCTACCCCACAGTTACAGGCCGCGTTAATAAGGCAGCCGGCATACCGGCCTAGGTGAAGCATCCCCTCCGGTGCCGCTGACAGTGAATGGAGCGGTAAGGAAGACAGGGCTCGCAGTGGCGCCCGCTAAACTCCCCGCTAACGGGGAGCAGCTCACTGAGAGGGACGGCGTGCAGGTGGGAGGGTGGGAGGAGTGGGCCGCCGCCCGCTGACCTGACCCCACAGCTCACTGAGAGGGACGGCGTGCAGGCGGGAGGAGTGGGCCGCCCGCTGACCTGACCCCACAGCTCACTGAGAGGGACGGCGTGCAGGTGGGAGGCTGGGAGGAGTGGGCCGCCCGCTGACCTGACCCCACAGCTCACTGAGAGGGACGGCGTGCAGGTGGGAGGGTGGGAGGAGTGGGCCGCCGCCCGCTGACCTGACCCACAGCTCACTGAGAGGGACGGCGAGCAGGTGGGAGGAGTGGGCCGCCCGCTGACCTGACCCACAGCTCACTGAGAGGGACGGCGAGCAGGTGGGAGGAGTGGGCCGCCCGCTGACCTGACCCACAGCTCACTGAGAGGGACGGCGAGCAGGTGGGAGGAGTGGGCCGCCCGCTGACCTGACCCACAGCTCACTGAGAGGGACGACGAGCAGGTGGGAGGAGTGGGCCGCCCGCTGACCTGACCCACAGCTCACTGAGAGGGACGGCGTGCAGGTGGGAGGAGTGGGCCGCCCGCTGACCTGACCCACAGCTCACTGAGAGGGACGGCGAGCAGGTGGGAGGAGTGGGCCGCCCGCTGACCTGACCCACAGCTCACTGAGAGGGACGGCGAGCAGGTGGGAGGAGTGGGCCGCCCGCTGACCTGACCCACAGCTCACTGAGAGGGACGGCGAGCAGGTGGGAGGAGTGGGCCGCCCGCTGACCTGACCCACAGCTCACTGAGAGGGACGGCGAGCAGGTGGGAGGAGTGGGCCGCCCGCTGACCTGACCCACAGCTCACTGAGAGGGACGGCGAGCAGGTGGGAGGAGTGGGCCGCCCGCTGACCTGACCCACAGCTCACTGAGAGGGACGGCGAGCAGGTGGGAGGAGTGGGCCGCCCGCTGACCCGACCCACAGCTCACTGAGAGGGACGGCGAGCAGGTGGGAGGAGTGGGCCGCCCGCTGACCTGACCCACAGCTCACTGAGAGGGACGGCGTGCAGGTGGGAGGAGTGGGCCGCCCGCTGACCTGACCCCACCGGTGGCCACTCACCATTTGCGGAAGCTGGAGGCGTTGGCCACCTTGACGGTGCAGTTGTGCAGGACGTCGGAGACCAGGTAGAGACGGGCGATCTGCGGCACACGACGCACAAACACCGCCACCGGTCAGACACGGTCAGTGCCGAGAGCCCCGACAGTGACATGGACATGGTCAGTGCCGAGAGCCCCGACAGTGACATGGACACGGTCAGTGCCGAGAGCCCCGACAGTGACATGGACACGGTCAGTGCCGAGAGCCCCGACAGTGACATGGACACACTTAGTGCCGAGAGCCCCGACAGTGACATGGACACTCTCAGTGCCGAGAGCCCCGACAGTGACATGGCCACTCCCAGTGCCGAGAGCCCCGACAGTGACATGGACACGGTCAGTGCCGAGAGCCCCGACAGTGACATGGACACTCTCAGCGCCGAGAGCCCCGACAGTGACATGGCCACTCTCAGTGCCGAGAGCCCCGACAGTGACATGGACACGGTCAGTGCCGAGAGCCCCGACAGTGGCATAGACACTCTCAGTGCCGAGAGCCCCGACAGTGACATGGACACGGTCAGTGCCGAGAGCCCCGACAGTGACATGGACACTCTCAGTGCCGAGAGCCCCGACAGTAACATGGCCACTCTCAGTCCCGAGAGCCCCGACAGTGACATGGACACACTCAGTGCCGAGAGCCCCGACAGTGACATGGACACGGGTCAGTGCCGAGAGCCCCGACAGTGACATGGACACGGTCAGTGCCGAGAGCCCCGACAGTGACATGGACACGGGCAGTGCCGAGAGTCCCGACAGTGACATGGACACAGTCAGTGCCGAGAGCCCCGACAGTGACATGGACACTCATTATGCCGCACAAGCTGGCACACCGGTCAAGACCTCCGTCTCGGCGGCTCTAGTCTCACCATGTCCCGGGGTGGCGGCACATTTCTCGACACACCAGTCACCGGCTCTTACATACACTCAAATACAGCCAGTGGGCAGAGCTGCACAGGGGTGGCGGCACATTTCCAGACACACCAGTCACCGGCTCTTACATACACTCACATACAGCCAGTGGGCAGAGCTGCGCCGGGGTGGCGGCACATTTCCAGACACACCAGTCACCGGCTCTTACATACACTCACATACAGCCAGTGGGCAGAGCTGCGCCGGGGTGGCGGCACGTTTCCAGACACACCAGTCACCGGCTCTTACATACACTCACATACAGCCAGTGGGCAGAGCTGCGCCGGGGTGGCGGCACGTTTCCAGACACACCAGTCACCGGCTCTTACATACACTCACATACAGCCAGTGGGCAGAGCTGCGCCGGGGTGGCGGCACGTTTCCAGACACACCAGTCACCGGCTCTTACATACACTCACATACAGCCAGTGGGCAGAGCTGCGACAATCAGGCTGACATGTCTAGCTCACTGATCCCCAATATAACGGCACGGCTGCAATAAGTCGGCCCGGCAGGCTGACCAGCCACGGGGGACCAGCCAGCCCGGTGCAGCGAACAGAACACAGCCAGGCGCTGTTCCGGGTCTGTGCGGGCCGGGGACGGGGCCGACAGAGCGGGCCGGCAGGGGCAGGCCGGAAGCAGGGGATCGGTGGCGGCAGATCACGGCGCGGTCACAGCCGCCCTGGTAACGGCTGGTAGCACGTGACCACCGCCCTAACCAGCCGAGCGCCGCCCAAACCAAGACGGATGTGACGGCAGCTGCCACGGTAATGGCACCGTGCACAGAGGCGGGACAGACGAGGAGGTGGTACTGTAATGAGACGGCGCACAGAGGCGGGACAGACGAGGAGGTGGTACTGTAATGAGACGGCGTACAGAGGCGGGGCAGACGAGGAGGTGGTACTGTAATAGGACCGTGCACCACAGAGGCGGGACAGACGAGGAGGTGGTACTGTAATGAAACGGCGCACAGTGGCGGGGCAGACGAGGAGGTGGTACTGTAATGAGACGGCGTACAGAGGCGGGGCAGACGAGGAGGTGGTACTGTAATGAGACGGCGCACAGAGGCGGGACAGACGAGGAGGTGGTACTGTAATGAGACGGCGCACAGAGGCGGGGCAGACGAGGAGGTGGTGCTGTAATGAGACGGCGTACGGAGGCGGGGCAGACGAGGAGGTGGTACTGTAATGAGACGGCGTACAGAGGCGGGGCAGACGAGGTGGTGGTATGAGACGGCGTACACAGAGGCGGGGCAGACGAGGAGGTGGTACTGTAATGAAACGGCGTACAGAGGCGGGACAGACGAGGAGGTGGTACTGTAATGAGACGGCGTACAGAGGCGGGGCAGACGAGGAGGTGGTACTGTAATGAGACGGCACCACAGAGGCAGGGCAGACGAGGAGGTGGTACTGTAATGAGACGGCGTACAGAGGCGGGGCAGACGAGGAGGTGGTACTGTAATGAGACGGCGCACAGAGGCGGGGCAGACGAGGAGGTGGTACTGTAAAGGGGCCTTGCACAGAGGCGGGACAGACGAGGAGGTGGTATTGTAATGAGACGGCGCACAGAGGCGGGACAGACGAGGTGGTGGTACTGTAATGAGACGGCGTACAGAGGCGGGGCAGACGAGGAGGTGGTACTGTAAAGGGGCCTTGCACAGAGGCGGGGCAGACGAGGAGGTGGTACTGTAATAGGACCGTGCACCACAGAGGCGGGGCAGACGAGGAGGTGGTACTTAATGAGACGGCGTACAGAGGCGGGGCAGACGAGGAGGTGGTACTGTAATGAGACGGCGTACAGAGGCGGGGCAGACGAGGAGGTGGTACTGTAATCAGACGGCGCACAGAGGCGGGACAGACGAGGAGGTGGTACTGTAATGAGACGGCGTACAGAGGCGGGGCAGACGAGGAGGTGGTACTGTAATGAGACGGCGTGCATAGGCGGGGCAGACGAGGTGGTACTGTAATGATACGGCGTACAGAGGCGGGGCAGACGAGGAGGTGGTACTGTAATGAGACGGCGTACAGAGGCAGGACAGACGAGGAGGTGGTACTGTAATGAGACGGCGTACAGAGGCGGGGCAGACGAGGATGTGGTACTGTAATGAGACGGCGCACAGAGGCGGGGCAGACGAGGTGGTGGTACTGTAATGAGCCGGCGTACACAGAGGCGGGGCAGACGAGGAGGTGGTACTGTAATGAAACGGCGTACAGAGGCGGGACAGACGAGGAGGTGGTACTGTAATGAGACGGCGTACAGAGGCGGGGCAGACGAGGAGGTGGTACTGTAATGAGACGGTACACAGAGGCGGGGCAGACGAGGAGGTGGTACTGTAATGAGACGGAGAGGCGGGGCAGACGAGGAGGTGGTACTGTAATGAGACGGCGCACAGAGGCGGGGCAGACGAGGAGGTGGTACTGTAATGAGACGGCGTACAGAGGCGGGGCAGACGAGGAGGTGGTACTGTAATGAGACGGCGTACATAGGTGGGGCAGACGAGGAGGTGGTACTGTAATGAGACGGCGTACAGAGGCGGGGCAGACGAGGAGGTGGTACTGTAATGAGACGGCGTACATAGGTGGGGCAGACGAGGAGGTGGTACTGTAATGAGACGGCGCACAGAGGCGGGGCAGACGAGGAGGTGGTACTGTAATGAGACGGCGTACAGAGGCGGGGCAGACCAGGAGGTGGTACTGTAATGAGACGGCGTACAGAGGCGGGGCAGACGAGGAGGTGGTACTGTAATGAGACGGCGTACAGAGGCGGGGCAGACGAGGAGGTGGTACTGTAATGAGACGGCGTACAGAGGTGGTACTGTAATGAGACGGCGTACAGAGGCGGAGCAGACGAGGTGGTACTGTAATGGGACGGCGTACAGAGGCGGGGCAGACGAGGAGGTGTTACTGTAATGAGACGGCGTACAGAGGCGGGGCAGACCAGGAGGTGGTACTGTAATAAGACGGTACACAGAGGCAGGGCAGACAAGGAGGTGGTACTGTAATGTGACGGCGTACAGAGGCGGGGCAGACGAGGAGGTGGCACTGTAATGAGACGGCGTACAGAGGCGGAGCAGACGAGGTGGTACTGTAATGGGACAGCGTACAGAGGCGGGGCAGACGAGGAGGTGGTACTGTAATGAGACGGCGTACAGAGGCGGGGCAGACGAGGAGGTGGTACTGTAATGAGACGGCGTGCATAGGCGGGGCAGACGAGGAGGTGGTACTGTAATGATACGGCGTACAGAGGCGGGGCAGACGAGGAGGTGGTACTGTAATGAGACGGCGTACAGAGGCGGGACAGACGAGGAGGTGGTACTGTAATGAGACGGCGCACAGAGGCGGGGCAGACGAGGAGGTGGTACTGTAATGAGACGGCGCACAGAGGCGGGGCAGACGAGGTGGTGGTATGAGACGGCGTACACAGAGGCGGGGCAGACGAGGAGGTGGTACTGTAATGAAACGGCGTACAGAGGCGGGACAGACGAGGAGGTGGTACTGTAATGAGACGGCGTACAGAGGCGGGGCAGACGAGGAGGTGGTACTGTAATGAGACGGCACCACAGAGGCAGGGCAGACGAGGAGGTGGTACTGTAATAAGACGGCGTACAGAGGCGGGGCAGACGAGGAGGTGGTACTGTAATGAGACGGCGCACAGAGGCGGGGCAGACGAGGAGGTGGTACTGTAAAGGGGCCTTGCACAGAGGCGGGACAGACGAGGAGGTGGTATTGTAATGAGACGTTGCACAGAGGCGGGACAGACGAGGTGGTGGTACTGTAATGAGACGGCGTACAGAGGAGGGGCAGACGAGGAGGTGGTACTGTAATGAGACGGCGTACAGAGGCGGAGCAGACGAGGAGGTGGTACTGTAATGGGACGGCGTACAGAGGCGGGGCAGACGAGGAGGTGGTACTGTAATGAGACGGCGCACAGAGGCGGGACAGACGAGGAGGTGGTACTGTAATGAGACGGCGCACAGAGGCGGGGCAGACGAGGAGGTGGTACTGTAATGTGACGCCGTACAGAGGCGGGGCAGACGAGGAGGTGGTACTGTAATGAGGCGGCGTACAGAGGCGGGGCAGACGAGGAGGTGGTACTGTAATGAGACGGCGCACAGAGGCGGGACAGACGAGGAGGTGGTACTGTAATGAGACGGCGCACAGAGGCGGGGCAGACGAGGAGGTGGTACTGTAATGAGACGGCGTACAGAGGCGGGGCAGACGAGGAGGTGGTACTGTAATGAGACGGCGTACAGAGGCGGGGCAGACGAGGAGGTGGTACTGTAATGAGACGGCGCACAGAGGCGGGAGAGACGAGGAGGTGGTACTGTAATGAGACGGCGCACAGAGGCGGGGCAGACGAGGAGGTGGTACTGTAATGAGACGGCGTACAGAGGCGGGGCAGACGAGGAGGTGGTACTGTAATGAGACGGCGTACAGAGGCGGGGCAGACCAGGAGGTGGTACTGTAATGAGACGGTGCACAGAGGCGGGACAGACGAGGAGGTGGTACTGTAATGAGACGGCGTACATAGGCGGGGCAGACGAGGAGGTGGTACTGTAATGAGACGGCGTACAGAGGCGGGACAGACGAGGAGGTGGTACTGTAATGAGACGGCGTACATAGGCGGGGCAGACGAAGGGGTGGTACTGTAATGAGACGGCGTACAGAGGCGGGACAGACGAGGAGGTGGTACTGTAATGAGACGGCGCACAGAGGCGGGACAGACGAGGAGGTGGTACTGTAATAACACGGCGTACAGAGGCGGGGCAGACGAGGTGGTGGTACTGTAATGAGACGGCGTACAGAGGCGGGGCAGACGAGGAGGTGGTACTGTAATGAGACGGCGTACAGAGGCGGGGCAGACGAGGAGCTGGTACTGTAATGAGACGGCGTACAGAGGCGGGGCAGACGAGGAGGTGGTACTGTAATGAGACGGCGTACATAGGCGGGGCAGACGAGGAGGTGGTACTGTAATGAGACGGCGTACATAGGCGGGGCAGACGAGGAGGTGGTACTGTAATGAGACGGCGTACAGAGGCGGGACAGACGAGGAGGTGGTACTGTAATGAGACGGCGTACATAGGCGGGGCAGACGAAGAGGTGGTACTGTAATGAGACGGCGTACATAGGCGGGGCAGACGAGGAGGTGGTACTGTAATGAGACGGCGTACAGAGGCGGGACAGACGAGGAGGTGGTACTGTAATGAGACGGCGTACAGAGGCGGGGCAGACGAGGAGGTGGTACTGTAATGAGACGGCGTACAGAGGCGGGGCAGACGAGGAGGTGGTACTGTAAAGGGACCTTGCACAGAGGCGGGACAGACGAGGAGGTGGTACTGTAATGGGACTGTGCACCACAGAGGCGGGGCAGACGAGGAGGTGGTACTGTAATGAGACGGCGCACAGAGGCGGGGCAGACGAGGAGGTGGTACTGTAATAGGACGGCGTACAGAGGCGGGGCAGACGAGGAGGTGGTACTGTAATGAGACGGCGTACAGAGGCGGGGCAGACGAGGAGGTGGTACTGTAATGAGACGGCGCACAGAGGCGGGACAGACGAGGAGGTGGTACTGTAATGAGACGGCGTACAGAGGCGGGGCAGACGAGGAGGTGGTACTGTAATAGGACCGTGCACCACAGAGGCGGGGCAGACGAGGAGGTGGTACTGTAATGAGACGGCGCACAGAGGCGGGGCAGACGAGGAGGTGGTACTGTAATGAGACGGCGTACAGAGGCGGGGCAGACGAGGAGGTGGTACTGTAATGAGACGGCGTACAGAGGCGGGGCAGACGAGGAGGTGGTACTGTAATGAGACGGTACACAGAGGCAGGGCAGCCAAGGAGGTGGTACTGTAATGAGACGGCGTACAGAGGCGGGACAGACGAGGAGGTGGTACTGTAATAAGACGGCGTACAGAGGCGGGGCAGACGAGGAGGTGGTACTGTAATGAGACGGCGTACAGAGGCGGGGCAGACGAGGAGGTGGTACTGTAATGAGACGGCGTAGACGGGGCAGACGAGGAGGTGGTACTGTAATGAGACGGTACACAGAGGCGGGGCAGACAAGGAGGTGGTACTGTAATGAGACGGCGTACAGAGGCGGGACAGACGAGGAGGTGGTACTGTAATAAGACGGCGTACAGAGGCGGGGCAGACGAGGAGGTGGCACTGTAAAGAGACGGCGTACAGAGGCGGGACAGACGAGGAGGTGGTACTGTAATGAGACGGCGCACAGAGGCGGGACAGACGAGGAGGTGGTACTGTAATGAGACGGCGCACAGAGGCGGGACAGACGAAGAGGTGGTACTGTAATGAGACGGCGTACAGAGGTGGGGCAGACGAGGAGGTGGTACTGTAATGGGACCGTGCACCACAGAGGCGGGGAAGACGAGGAGGTGGTACTGTAATGAAACGGCGTACAGAGGCGGGGCAGACGAGGAGGTGGTACTGTAATGAGGCGGCGTACCACAGAGGCGGGGCAGACGAGGAGGTGGTACTGTAATGAGACGGCGTACCACAGAGGCGGGGCAGACGAGGAGGTGATACAGTAATGAGACGGCGTACAGAGGCGGGGCAGACGAGGAGGTGGTACTGTAATGGGACTGTGCACCACAGAGACGGGGCAGACGAGGAGGTGGTACTGTAATGAGACGGCGCACAGAGGCGGGGCAGACGAGGAGGTGATACTGTAATGAGACGGCGTACAGAGGCGGGACAGACGAGGAGGTGGTACTGTAATGAGACGGCGTACAGAGGCGGGGCAGACGAGGAGGTGGTACTGTAATGAGACGGCGTACAGAGGCGGGGCAGACGAGGAGGTGGTACTGTAATGAGACGGCGCACAGAGGCGGGGCAGACGAGGTGGTGGTACTGTAATGAGACGGCGTACAGAGGCGGGGCAGACGAGGAGGTGGTACTGTAAAGGGGCCTTGCACAGAGGCGGGACAGACGAGGAGGTGGTACTGTAATGAGACGGCGCACAGATGCGGGGTAGACGAGGAGGTGGTACTGTAATGAGACGGCGTACAGAGGCGGGGCAGACGAGGAGGTGGTACTGTAATAGGACGGCGTACATAGGCGGGGCAGACGAGGAGGTGGTACTGTAATGAGACGGCGTACAAAGGCGGGGCAGACGAGGAGGTGGTACTGTAATGAGACGGCGTACAGAGGCGGGGCAGACGAGGTGGTACTGTAATGAGACGGCGCACAGATGCGGGGCAGACGAGGAGGTGGTACTGTAATGAGACGGCGTACAGAGGCGGGGCAGACGAGGAGGTGGTACTGTAATAAGACGGCGTACATAGGCGGGGCAGACGAGGAGATGGTACTGTAATGAGACGGCGCACAGTGGCGGGGCAGACGAGGAGGTGGTACTGTAATGAGACGGCGTGCATAGGCGGGGCAGACGAGGAGGTGGTACTGTAATGAGACGGCGTACAGAGGCGGGGCAGACGAGGAGGTGGTACTGTAATGAGACGGCGTACAGAGGCGGGGCAGACGAGGAGGTGGTACTGTAATGAGACGGCGCACAGAGGCGGGGCAGACGAGGAGGTGGTACTGTAATGAGACGGCGTACAGAGGCGGGGCAGACGAGGAGGTGGTACTGTAATGAGACGGCGTACATAGGCGGGGCAGACGAGGAGGTGGTACTGTAATAAGACGGCGTACAGAGGCGGGGCAGACGAGGAGGTGGTACTGTAATGAGACGGCGTACAGAGGCGGGGCAGACGAGGAGGTGGTACTGTAATGAGACGGTGTACATAGGCGGGGCAGACGAGGAGGTGGTACTGTAATAAGACGGCGTACAGAGGCGGGGCAGACGAGGAGGTGGTACTGTAATGAGACGGTGTACAGAGGCAGGGCAGACGAGGAGGTGGTACTGTAATGAGACGGCGTACATAGGCGGGGCAGACGAGGAGGTGGTACTGTAATAGGACCGTGCACCACAGAGGCGGGGCAGACGAGGTGGTACTGTAATGAGACGGCGCACAGAGGCGGGGCAGACGAGGTGGTACTGTAATAAGACGGCTTACAGAGGCGGGGAAGACGAGGAGGTGGTACTGTAATAGGACCGCGCACCACAGAGGCGGGGCAGACGAGGAGGTGGTACTGTAATGAGACGGCGCACAGAGGCGGGGCAGACGAGGAGGTGGTACTGTAATGAGACGGCGTACAGAGGCGGGGCAGACGAGGGGGTGGTACTGTAATGAGACGGTGTACAGAGGCAGGGCAGACGAGGAGGTGGTACTGTAATGAGACGGAGTACATAGGCGGGGCAGACGAGGAGGTGGTACTGTAATAGGACCGTGCACCACAGAGGCGGGGCAGACGAGGAGGTGGTACTGTAATGAGACGGCGCACAGAGGCGGGGCAGACGAGGTGGTACTGTAATAAGACGGCGTACAGAGGCGGGGAAGACGAGGAGGTGGTACTGTAATAGGACCGTGCACCACAGAGGCGGAGCAGACGAGGAGGTGGTACTGTAATGAGACGGCGCACAGAGGCGGGGCAGACGAGGAGGTGGTACTGTAATGAGACGGCGTACAGAGGCGGGACAGACGAGGAGGTGGTACTGTAATGAGACGGCGTACAGAGGCGGGGCAGACGAGGAGGTGGTACTGTAATGAGACGGCGTACAGAGGCGGGGCAGACGAGGAGGTGGTACTGTAATGAGACGGCGTACATAGGTGGGGCAGACGAGGAGGTGGTACTGTAATAAGACGGCGTATAGAGGCGGGGCAGACGAGGAGGTGGTACTGTAATGAGACGGCGTACAGATGCGGGGCAGACGAGGAGGTGGTACTGTAATGAGACGGCGTACAGAGGCGGGGCAGACGAGGAGGTGGTACTGTAATGAGACGGCGCACAGAGGCGGGGCAGACGAGGAGGTGGTACTGTAATGAGACGGCGTACAGAGGCGGGGCAGACAAGGTGGTACTGTAATGAGACGGCGTACATAGGTGGGGCAGACGAGGAGGTGGTACTGTAATAAGACGGCGTACAGAAGCGGGGCAGACGAGGAGGTGGTACTGTAATGAGACGGCGTACAGAGGCGGGGCAGACGAGGAGGTGGTACTGTAATGAGACGGCGTACATAGGTGGGGCAGACGAGGAGGTGGTACTGTAATAAGACGGCGTACAGAGGCGGGGCAGACGAGGAGGTGGTACTGTAATGAGACGGCGTACATAGGCGGGGCAGACGAGGAGGTGGTACTGTAATAAGACGGCGTACAGAGGCGGGACAGACGAGGAGGTGGTACTGTAATGAGACGGCGTACAGAGGCGGGGCAGACGAGGAGGTGGTACTGTAATGAGACGGTGTACAGAGGCAGGGCAGACGAGGAGGTGGTACTGTAATGCGACGGCGTACATAGGCGGGGCAGACGAGGAGGTGGTACTGTAATAGGACCGTGCACCACAGAGGCGGGGCAGACGAGGATGTGGTACTGTAATGAGACGGCGCACAGAGGCGGGGCAGACGAGGTGGTACTGTAATAAGACGGCGTACAGAGGCGGGGAAGACGAGGAGGTGGTACTGTAATAGGACCGTGCACCACAGAGGCGGGGCAGACGAGGAGGTGGTACTGTAATGAGACGGCGCACAGAGGCGGGGCAGACGAGGAGGTGGTACTGTAATGAGACGGCGTACAGAGGCGGGGCAGACGAGGAGGTGGTACTGTAATGAGACGGTGTACAGAGGCAGGGCAGACGAGGAGGTGGTACTGTAATGAGACGGCGTACATAGGCGGGGCAGACGAGGAGGTGGTACTGTAATAGGACCGTGCACCACAGAGGCGGGGCAGACGAGGAGGTGGTACTGTAATGAGACGGCGTACAGAGGCGGGGCAGACGAGGAGGTGGTACTGTAATGAGACGGCGTACAGAGGCGGGACAGACGAGGAGGTGGTACTGTAATGAGACGGCGTACAGAGGCGGGGCAGACAAGGAGGTGGTACTGTAATAAGACGGCGTACAGAGGCAGGACAGACGAGGAGGTGGTACTGTAATGTGACGGCGTACAGAGGCGGGGAAGACGAGGAGGTGGTACTGTAATAAGACGGCGTACAGAGGCGGGGAAGACGAGGAGGTGGTACTGTAATAGGACCGTGCACCACAGAGGCGGGGCAGACGAGGAGGTGGTACTGTAATGAGACGGCGCACAGAGGCGGGGCAGACGAGGAGGTGGTGCTGTAATGAGACGGCGTACAGAGGCGGGGCAGACGAGGAGGTGGTACTGTAATGAGACGGCGTACAGAGGTGGGGCAGACGAGGAGGTGGTACTGTAATGAGACGGCGCACAGAGGCGGGGCAGACGAAGAGGTGGTACTGTAATAGGACGGCGTACAGAGGCGGGGCAGACGAGGAGGTGGTACTGTAATGAGACGGCGTACAGAGGCGGGGGCAGACGAGAAGGTGGTACTGTAATGAGACGGCGTACAGAGGCGGGGCAGACGAGGAGGTGGTACTGTAATGAGACGGCGTACAGAGGCGGGACAGACGAGGAGGTGGTACTGTAATGAGACGGCGTACAGAGGCGGGGCAGACGAGGAGGTGGTACTGTAATGAGACGGCGTACAGAGGCGGGGCAGACGAGGAGGTGGTACTGTAATGAAACGGCGTACAGAGGCGGGGCAGACGAGGAGGTGGTACTGTAATGAGACTGTGCACCACAGAGGCGGGACAGACGAGGAGGTGGTACTGTAATGAGACTGTGCACCACAGAGGCGGGACAGACGAGGAGGTGGTACTGTAATGAGACGGCGTACAGAGGCGGGGCAGACGAGGAGGTGGTACTGTAATAAGACGGCGTACATAGGCGGGGCAGACGAGGAGGTGGTACTGTAATGAGACTGTGCACCACAGAGGCGGGGCAGACGAGGAGGTGGTACTGTAATGAGACTGTGCACCACAGAGGCGGGACAGACGAGGAGGTGGTACTGTAATGAGACGGCGTACAGAGGCGGGGCAGACGAGGAGGTGGTACTGTAAAGGGGCCTTGCACAGAGGCGGGACAGACGAGGAGGTGGTACTGTAATGAGACGGCGTACATAGGCGGGGCAGACGAGGAGGTGGTACTGTAATGAGACTGTGCACCACAGAGGCGGGACAGACGAGGAGGTGGTACTATAATGAGACTGTGCACCACAGAGGCGGGACAGACGAGGAGGTGGTACTGTAATGAGACGGCGTACAGAGGCGGGGCAGACGAGGAGGTGGTACTGTAATGAGACGGCGTACATAGGCGGGGCAGACGAGGAGGTGGTACTGTAATGAGACTGTGCACCACAGAGGCGGGGCAGACGAGGAGGTGGTACTGTAATGAGACTGTGCACCACAGAGGCGGGACAGACGAGGAGGTGGTACTGTAATGAGACGGCGTACAGAGGCGGGGCAGACGAGGAGGTGGTACTGTAAAGGGGCCTTGCACAGAGGCGGGACAGACGAGGTGGTGGTACTGTAATGAGACTGTGCACCACAGAGGCGGGACAGACGAGGAGGTGGTACTGTAATGAGACGGCGTACAGAGGCGGGGCAGACGAGGAGGTGGTACTGTAATGAGACGGCGTACATAGGTGGGGCAGACGAGGAGGTGGTACTGTAATGAGACTGTGCACCAAAGAGGCGGGACAGACGAGGAGGTGGTACTGTAATGAGACGGCGTACAGAGGCGGGGCAGACGAGGAGGTGGTACTGTAATGAGACGGCGTACAGAGGCGGGGCAGACGAGGAGGTGGTACTGTAATGAGACGGCGCACAGAGGCGGGACAGACGAGGAGGTGGTACTGTAATGAGACGGCGTACATAGGTGGGGCAGACGAGGAGGTGGTACTGTAATGAGACGGCGCACAGAGGCGGGGCAGACGAGGAGGTGGTACTGTAATGAGACGGCGTACAGAGGCGGGGCAGACGAGGAGGTGGTACTGTAATGAGACGGCGTACAGAGGCGGGGCAGACGAGGAGGTGGTACTGTAATGAGACGGCGTACAGAGGCGGGGCAGACGAGGAGGTGGTACTGTAATGAGACTGTGCACCAAAGAGGCGGGACAGACGAGGAGGTGGTACTGTAATGAGACGGCGTACAGAGGCGGGGCAGACGAGGAGGTGGTACTGTAATGAGACGGCGTACAGAGGCGGGGCAGACGAGGAGGTGGTACTGTAATGAGACGGCGCACAGAGGCGGGGCAGACGAGGTGGTGGTACTGTAATGAGACGGCGCACAGAGGCGGGGCAGACGAGGAGGTGGTACTGTAATGGGACTGTGCACCACAGAGGCGGGGCAGACGAGGAGGTGGTACTGTAATGAGACGGCGCACAGAGGCGGGGCAGACGAGGAGGTGGTACTGTAATGAGACGGCGTACAGAGGCGGGGCAGACGAGGAGGTGGTACTGTAATGAGACGGCGTACAGAGGCGGGGCAGACGAGGAGGTGGTACTGTAATGAGACGGCGTGCATAGGCGGGGCAGACGAGGAGGTGGTACTGTAATGGGACTGTGCACCACAGAGGCGGGGCAGACGAGGAGGTGGTACTGTAATGAGACAGCGTGCATAGGCGGGGCAGACGAGGAGGTGGTACTGTAATGGGACTGTGCACCACAGAGGCGGGGCAGACGAGGAGGTGGTACTGTAATGAGACGGCGTGCATAGGCGGGGCAGACGAGGAGGTGGTACTGTAATGGGACTGTGCACCACAGAGGCGGGCAGACGAGGAGGTGGTACTGTAATAAGACGGCGTGCATAGGCGGGGCAGACGAGGAGGTGGTACTGTAATAAGACGGCGTACAGAGGCGGGGCAGACGAGGAGGTGGTACTGTAATAAGACGGCGTACAGAGGCGGGGCAGACGAGGAGGTGGTACTGTAATGAGACGGCGTGCATAGGCGGGGCAGACGAGGAGGTGGTACTGTAATGGGACTGTGCACCACAGAGGCGGGCAGACGAGGAGGTGGTACTGTAATGAGACGGCGTGCATAGGCGGGGCAGACGAGGAGGTGGTACTGTAATGAGACGGCGTACAGAGGCGGGACAGACGAGGAGGTGGTACTGTAATGGGACTGTGCACCACAGAGGCGGGGCAGACGAGGAGGTGGTACTGTAATGAAACGGCGTACAGAGGCGGGGCAGACGAGGAGGTGGTACTGTAATGAGACGGCGTACAGAGGCGGGACAGACGAGGAGGTGGTACTGTAATGGGACTGTGCACCACAGAGGCGGGGCAGACGAGGTGGTACTGTAATGAGACGGCGTACAGAGGCAGGACAGACGAGGAGGTGGTACTGTAATGAGACGGCGTACAGAGGCGGGGCAGACGAGGAGGTGGTACTGTAATGAGACGGCGTACAGAGGCGGGACAGACGAGGAGGTGGTACTGTAATGGGACTGTGCACCACAGAGGCGGGGC
Source organism: Chirona hameri (assembly GCA_036785665.1). Classification (NCBI taxonomy): domain Eukaryota; kingdom Metazoa; phylum Arthropoda; class Thecostraca; order Balanomorpha; family Balanidae; genus Chirona; species Chirona hameri. The sequence goes on along the minus strand of JAXIVJ010000149.1, from coordinate 170,027 downwards.
AGACGAGGTGGTACTGTAATGAAACGGCGTACAGAGGCGGGGCAGACGAGGAGGTGGTACTGTAATGAGACGGCGTACAGAGGCGGGGCAGACGAGGAGGTGGTACTGTAATGAGACGGCGTACAGAGGCGGGACAGACGAGGAGGTGGTACTGTAATGGGACTGTGCACCACAGAGGCGGGGCAGACGAGGTGGTACTGTAATGAGACGGCGTACAGAGGCAGGACAGACGAGGAGGTGGTACTGTAATGAGACGGCGTACAGAGGCGGGGCAGACGAGGAGGTGGTACTGTAATGAGACGGCGTACAGAGGCGGGACAGACGAGGAGGTGGTACTGTAATGAAACAGCGTACAGAGGCGGGACAGACGAGGAGGTGGTACTGTAATGAGACGGCGTACAGAGGCGGGACAGACGAGGAGGTGGTACTGTAATGAGACGGCGCACAGAGGCGGGGCAGACGAGGAGGTGGTACTGTAATAAGACGGTACACAGAGGCGGGGCAGACGAGGAGGTGGTACTGTAATGAGACGGCGTACAGAGGCGGGGCAGACGAGGAGGTGGTACTGTAATGAGACGGCGTACAGAGGCAGGGCAGACGAAGAGGTGGTACTGTAATGGGACTGTGCACCACAGAGGCAGGGCAGACGAGGAGGTGGTACTGTAATAAGACGGCGCACAGAGGCGGGGCAGAGGTACACGGACAGTGTGATATATCTGGCGCCAGACGGTAATACATTCACTGGGGACACATTGCCGAAGCTAACACGATACGCTAACTTTGGCAGTTAGCAACACACCAAGTACAAACTGACAACATGTATTACACGACCCAATCAATACACGGAAACGTTAAACCGAACTGATCAGGCGCCGACAGCACGCGCCAATGGTCAACGAACGGAGCTCGGGGGACACTGTATCTAGGTATATGTATTGACATACTTGAGGACAGATATGCACAATGTCTTGAAGTGGGTGTAGGTAATACAATCAGGGCTACGCTGCGCACTGGACTTACCCCGCGCAGCGCTGGGGGAGGGTGGTAAATTTTACCCCCTCCCCTCTCTCAATATTTTTTTTTCTCAATAACTTGAAAACTATGATAGATATCGACGTGAAACTTTTAGTACCATATGCGGCATCAATCCTACGTCTTCTCGCCAAATTTCAATGGAATTGATGTTTTTTGTTGTTGTTGTGTGTGGGGGGGGGGGGGGGGAGGATATGACGTTTTAATGGCATCATGTCATGCCCTTTTTGGTGGAAAAAAGGTAAATGTTCCGACAAATTGTAGAAAATAGTTTGTATGCAAATTGCAAGTAAAAACCGTCAAAATTAAGGGAATGGCATTCTCTTCGAAATGGCTATCTCGGATCTTCGAAATGTTGGGTTTTTGACCTCGAAAATGTTTTTTATCAGAAAACTTACCACAAAATCATTTTTTTAAAAGATGGCAAAACCGGAATACATATTGGAGAACCAGGTATGAACGTTAACCAGACCAAATTTCAAAGCAATATATATATATTTTTGACTGACTTATGGCTCCCTAAGATTGAGTAACTCATGACGTCATTTTTGAAGTTACGTTTTTTTTTGCCTTTAGAGACCAGATACTCACAAATAAATACCACCACTGTATTTATGAAACAAAATTGGTCTAGAAACATGCCTTTTTATTTATATTAATCAATTTCAAATTTTGCCCTTATGTGACCTGAACTTGACCTGAACTTCACCTAAGTTCAGGTCGGTTTTTATAAGTTCAGTACAGTTTCCAAAAATATAGGTCCATTTAAGGCAAATGATGTGTTGTTAGCAAGGACAGTGAAATGGTTGAAGTACTTAATGATCAGTTCCAATCTGTCTTTACTATCGAGGACCAGAGTAGTATTGCAGTACTTCAGCCCGAGCCAGAGACCGAGGAGACTATAGGAGAGCCAGGTAGCATAAGTAGTGAACTTGTTCTGGAATATCTAAAGAAAGTAAGGCCAAACAAGGCAGAAGGAACTGATGAAATCCATGCTAGACTTTTAAGAGAATCTGAAAGAGAGTTGTCAGTTCCATTAGTCATAATATTTTATTAATCACTCGCAGAGACTAAAATTCCACTTGATTGGAAAAGAGCAAATGTTGTTCCTAACTATTCATAAAAAGGGAGATAAAAGTAAAGAGGAAAACTATAGACCGGTTAGTCTGATCTCATTAGTCTGCAAGGTGCTTGACTCAATCATCATCAAAGATAAGATTGTTGAATTACTGGAGCAAAATTAACTCAAGGATACACAGCATGGCTATAGGAAGGGCCGTTCAGGTTTAACTCGCCATTAACTGTGTGTGTGGGGGGGGGGGGGGGGGGGGGCGTTTAACGCCCCCTGATGAACTTTCGTAATAGCTCAAAAACCAATTGCGCTATCAACGTGAAACTTCGGGTACCTTCTTCTATATCGATTTGACCTCTTCTGTGAAAAAATAAAGCAATTTCGTCGACAAATTTCGAGTTATAACGAATTTAGTCACGTCACTCTAAACTTTAACAGACCGTACAAATGCCGTATTTTGAGAAAAATGTATCAAAATACGTCAAAAGATCGAAAATGACGAGGGCTACAACATAACTATCTCGGATTTGTCAAAAATTTGTTTTTTTTACCCCCATTTTTTGTTTGGGGGGGGGGGGGGAATGCCGACAAAATCAAATTTTCCAAAGATATTGAAAAAACGGAATATATGTCAGAAGAACCACATATGGAAAACTACCATACCAAATTTCAAAATTATATCACCATTTTTGACTGACATATGGCATATAAAGTATGGTTAACTCATGACATATTTTGAAATTGCGTATTTGGTCTTTTGTTGACCAGATACAGACAACTAAATGCCAACACTGTATTTCTGAGACAAAACTGGTCTAGAAACATGCCTTTTATAATTAGATTTATCGATTAAAATTTGTTAACCTTCAGTGACCTGAACTTGACCTGAACTTGACATTAACTTCACGTAAATGAAGTCAGGTGGTAAAATGACTATCACTATAGAATTGTACGTGGAAACTAACCCATAACACATGTGTTGCATGACTTCCGTAGATATTTTGCGCATAGTTGACCTTGTGTGACCTGACCTTGACTTTTGCCAATAATCTCACTTTAGCTCATGCGGGATGTGCATCATACCTTTGGTAGCACTTTGTGGGATCATGGTCGTAATCGAAGGTTTTGGATGGAAAGTATGGCCCATAAACTCAAATACGTCGATTTTGACTTTTGACATGACCGTGACCTGACATTTTAACTCACTTTGACATTTTTAGTACGCTTTAGATTCATCTCATTGAGAGCTTTCGATTGCCGCATTGCGTGTCTCGCTGCGATAATTGGTTCGGAAGATAACCAGGGGGCGTTTAACGCCCTCCCCCCCCCCCCAGTCAATGGTGTTCTGCTGAGACCCCAGTCAATGCCGGGTTAACTTTATCTTTATTAGGTAAAAAGTTATTAGCGAAAAACGGTTTTGCAAAAAACAAACCATTTTTTCCCCTTTTTTGACCTCTGGAGCCTGAAATATTGACCTGCGATCAAATTTGAGGACTCCTTGTCGATTGCAAATTTCAATGGCTGGCGATCTCTGTTTTACGATTGTTTCTAGCTAGCATAGTTTCCGAGATATATGGGAATTCCTGGAGCGAAGTCCTAAAACAGGAGAGAAAAAAACTGGGAAATGTGACATTTGATGACGTCCGGTGACCTCAATTTTGACCTGACCTAAAAAAATACTGAAATACTTTCGATAGAACTTGTATCAAGCTATCAAACGCCGTTTTCCGCTTGTCGCTATGTGGCGTATTTTTCGAGATATCAGGGGGGGGGGGCGGAAATCACCCCCCCTGCAGTTGGTGTTCGGCGCAAACCCCCATGCAGTGCGCGGGTTCAATTTAAGGACACCAAGTGCGATTGTATTTTTGCAAGAGCTTTCGAATGTTTTTTTTTTAAAGTGTATTCCTAGCTATCATAGTTCCCGATATATTTTGGGGTTTCTGGAGCGAAATCCTAAAACTGGAAAATCTGACATTTGATGACCTCAATATCGACCTGACCTAAAAAAGACCGATATACTTTCGATAGAGCTTGTCTCGTGCTATATAACGCCGTTTTCCGCTTGTCGCTACGTTGCGTGGTTTTCGAGATTTTAGGGGGAGGGGCTGAAATCAACCCCTCCAGGCAGTTCGTGGTTGGCGCGAACCCCCGGCAGTGCGCGTGTTAAGGTCGCGAGTCGCGACGGACTACTGATTACCGGGCAGTGACTACTGACTACTGATTACCGGGCAGTAACTACTGACTACTGAGTACTGGGCAGTGACTACCGACTACTGATTACTGGGTAGTGACTACTGATTACTGGGCAGTGACTACTGACTACTGATTACTGGGTAGTGACTACTGATTACTGGGCAGTGACTACTGATTACTGGGCAGTGACTACTGATTACTGGGCAGTGACTACTGACTACTGATTACTGGGCAGTGACTACTGACTACTTATTACTGGGCAGTGACTACTGACTACTGATTACTGGGCAGTGACTACTGATTACTGGGCAGTGACTACTGACTACTGGTTACTGGGCAGTGACTACTGACTACTGATTACTGGGCAGTGACTATTGACTACTGATTACTGGGCAGTGACTACTGATTACTGGGCAGACAGCATCATCATCCAGTGATCAGCCGGCCATTACTGTCCAGCGTGTACTCACTAGACGATCTAGGGTTAGAGTGCTGGGGGGGGGGGGGGGGGATTCGCTCAGTTTCATCAGCAAAAAGTTGTTGACCGGGGAGCGGGGAGTGGCATCGGGTCGTCAGCGCGAAGAGTCGTTGACTGCGGGGGGGACGGGGGAGGGGGGGGGGGGGGGGTCCTCAACGCGAAAGTCGTTGAACGGGGGATATTTGTTTCTTAAGTATCACTTCTTACATCCAATGCAGGAACGCGCGGGAGGGGGGGGGGGGGGCATACTTGTATTGAATACCCCCATGCTCCTGTGTTTGTGTGTGTGGTGTGTGTGGGGGGGGACATTTTCCCTAATGCCCCCGCCCCCTAGATCCGCCAGTGCGTGTACTGTACGTACAACTCAATGCGAACAAACAACGACAGACGTCACATTAAAACCGATAAAACATGATAGAATTCGCATTGTATACTTTGACAGACCTAGATAGTACAACATAATGGCCGTTAGTGGTGCACACCATATACACGCGTATATTATCTCGGTGAGGCAACAGTGTTCCCTATAGAGCCGGGGACGGGGCGACGCAGCGGCCGCTGTCCGCAAGACAGAGCAGCAGCCTGATATCTGCCCCGCCGCGCCGGCCGCCGGGGAGAGCGGCCGCCTCCCTCCCTCTCTGTTGTGATCGGTCAGCCGCGTCAGTGGCGGCACGGGGAGCGATACCGCAGATAGAGCTCCGACCGGACCAGACGGGACATCAGAGTTACAGACGCAGCACGGTCCCCGGACCGGACCAGACGGGACATCAGAGTTACAGACGCAGTACGGTCCCCGGTCCGGACCGGACCAGACATCAGAGTTACAGACGCAGTACGGTCCCCGGACCGAACCAGACGGGACATCAGAGTTACAGACGCAGTACGGTCCCCGGACCGGACCAGACGGGACATCAGAGTTACAGACGCAGTACGGTCCCCGGACCGGACCAGACGGGACATCAAGAGTTACAGACGCAGTACGGTCCCCGGACCGGACCAGACGGGACATCAAGAGTTACAGACGCAGTACGGTCCCCGGACCGGGCCAGACGGGACATCAGAGTTACAGACGCAGTACGGTCCCCGGACCGGACCGGACCAGACATCAGAGTTACAGACACAGTACGGTCCCCGGACCGAACCAGACGGGACATCAGTTACAGACGCAGTACGGTCTCCGGACCGGACCAGACGGGACATCAGAGTTACAGACGCAATACGGTCCCCGGACCAGACGGGACATCAGAGTTACAGACGCAGTACGGTCCCCGGACCGGACCAGACGGGACATCAGAGTTACAGACGCAGTACCGGTCCCGGACCAGACGGGACATCAGAGTTACAGACGCAGTACGGTCCCCGGACCGGACCAGACGGGACATCAGAGTTACAGACGCAGTACAGTCCCCGGACCGGACCAGACGGGACATCAGAGTTACAGACGCAGTACAGTCCCCGGACCGGACCAGACGGGACAGCAGAGTTACAGACGCAGTACGGTCCCCGGACCGGACCAGACGGGACATCAGAGTTACAGACGCAGTATGGTCCCCGGACCGGACCAGACGGGACATCAGAGTTACAGACGCAGTACGGTCCCCGGACCGGACCAGACGGGACATCAGAGTTACAGACGCAGTATGGTCCCGGACCGGACCAGACGGGACATCAGAGTTACAGACGCAGTACGGTCCCCCGGACCGGACCAGACGGGACATCAGAGTTACAGACGCAGTATGGTCCCCGGACCGGACCAGACGGAACATCAGAGTTACAGACGCAGTACGGTCCCCGGGCAGGACCAGACGGAACATCAGAGTTACAGACGCAGTACGGTCCCCGGACCGGACCAGACGGAAATCAGAGTTACAGACGCAGTACGGTCCCCGGACCGGACCAGACAGGACATCAGAGTTACAGACGCAGTACGGTCCCCGGACCGGACCGGACCAGACATCAGAGTTACAGACGCAGTACGGTCCCCGGACCGGACCAGACATCAGAGTTACAGACGCAGTACGGTCCCCGGACCGGACCAGACGGGACATCAGAGTTACAGACGCAGTACGGTCCCCGGACCGGACCAGACGGGACATCAGAGTTACAGACGCAGTACGGTCCCCGGACCGGACCAGACGAGACATCAGAGTTACAGACGCAGTACGGTCCCCGGACCAGACGGGACATCAGAGTTACAGACGCAGTACGGTCCCCGGACCGGAACAGACGGGACATCAGAGTTACAGACGCAGTACAGTCCCCGGACCAGACCAGACGGGACAGCAGAGTTACAGACGCAGTACGGTCCCGGACCGGACCAGACGGGACATCAGAGTTACAGACGCAGTACGGTCCCCGGACCAGACGGGATATCAGAGTTACAGACGCAGTATGGTCCCCGGACCGGACCAGACGGGACATCAGAGTTACAGACGCAGTACGGTCACCGGACCGGACCAGACGGGACATCAGAGTTACAGACGCAGTATGGTCCCCGGACCGGACCAGACGGGACATCAGAGTTACAGACGCAGTACGGTCCCCGGACCGGACGGGACATCAGAGTTACAGACGCAGTACGGTCCCCGGACCGGACCAGACGGGACATCAGAGTTACAGACGCAGTACGGTCCCGGACCGGACGGGACATCAGAGTTACAGACGCAGTACGGTCCCCGGACCGGACCAGACGGACATCAGAGTTACAGACGCAGTACGGTCCCCGGACCAGACGGGATATCAGAGTTACAGACGCAGCACGGTCCCCGGACCAGACGGGATATCAGAGTTACAGACGCAGTATGGTGCCCGGACCGGACCAGACGGGACATCAGAGTTACAGACGCAGTACGGTCTCCGGACCGGACCAGACGGGACATCAGAGTTACAGACGCAGTATGGTCCCCGGACCGGACCAGACGGGACATCAGAGTTACAGACGCAGTACGGTCCCCGGACCGGACGGGACATCAGAGTTACAGACGCAGTATGGTCCCCGGACCGGACCAGACGGAAAATCAGAGTTACAGACGCAGTACGGTCCCCGGACCGGACCGGACGGGACATCAGAGTTACAGACGCAGTACGGTCCCCGGACAGGACCAGTCGGGACATCAGAGTTACAGACTCAGTACGGTCCCCGGACCGGACCGGACCAGACATCAGAGTTACAGACGCAGTACGGTCCCCGGACCGGACCAGACGGATATCAGAGTTACAGACGCAGTACGGTCCCCGGACCGGACCAGACGGGACATCAGAGTTACAGACGCAGTACGGTCCCCGGACCGGACCAGACGGGACATTAGAGTTACAGACGCAGTATGGTCCCCGGACCGGACCAGACGGGACATCAGAGTTACAGACGCAGTACGGTCCCCGGGCAGGACCAGACGGAACATCAGAGTTACAGACGCAGTACGGTCCCCGGACCGGACCAGACGGGAAATCAGAGTACAGACGCAGTACGGTCCCCGGACCGGACCAGACGGGACATCAGAGTTACAGACGCAGTACGGTCCCCGGACCGGACCGGACCAGACATCAGAGTTACAGACGCAGCACGGTCCCCGGACCGGACCAGACATCAGAGTTACAGACGCAGTACGGTCCCCGGACCGGACCAGACGGGACATCAGAGTTACAGACGCAGTACGGTCCCCGGACCGGACCAGACGGGACATCAGAGCTACAGACGCAGTACGGTCCCCGGACAGGACCAGACGGGACATCAGAGTTACAGACGCAGTACGGTCCCCGGACCGGACCGGACCAGACATCAGAGTTACAGACGCAGTACGGTCCCCGGACCGGACCAGACGGGACATCAGAGTTACAGACGCAGTACGGTCCCCGGACCGGACCAGACGGGACATCAGAGTTACAGACGCAGTACAGTCCCCGGACCGGACCAAACGGGACAGCAGAGTTACAGACGCAGTACAGTCCCCGGACCGGACCAGACGGGACATCAGAGTTACAGACGCAGTACGGTCCCCGGACCGGACCAGACGGGACATCAGAGTTACAGACGCAGTACAGTCCCCGGACCGGACCAGACGGAACATCAGAGTTACAGACGCAGTACGGTCCCCGGACTGGACCAGATGGGACAACAGAGTTACAGACGCAGTACGGTCACCGGACCGGACCGGACCAGACATCAGAGTTACAGACGCAGTATGGTCCCCGGACCCGACCAGACGGGACATCAGAGTTACAGACGCAGTATGGTCCCCGGACCGGACCAGACGGGAAATCAGAGTTACAGACGCAGTACGGTCCCCGGACCGGACCGGACCAGACATCAGAGTTACAGACGCAGTACGGTCCCCGGACCGGACCAGACGGGACATCAGAGTTACAGACGCAGTACGGTCCCCGGACCGGACCAGACGGGAAATCAGAGTTACAGACGCAGTACGGTCCCCGGACCGGACCAGACGGGACATCAGAGTTACAGACGCAGTACGGTCCCCGGACCAGACGGGACATCAGAGTTACAGACGCAGTACGGTCCCCGGACCGGACCAGACGGGACATCAGAGTTACAGACGCAGTACGGTCCCCGGACCGGACCAGACGGGACATCAGAGTTACAGACGCAGTACGGTCCCCGGACCGGACCAGACGGGACATCAGAGTTACAGACGCAGTACGGTCCCCGGACCGGACCAGACGGGACATCAGAGTTACAGACGCAGTACGGTCCCCGGACCGGACGGGACATCAGAGTTACAGACGCAGTATGGTCCCCCGGACCGGACCAGACGGGACATCAAAGTTACCAGACGCAGTACGGTCCCCGGACCAGACGGGACATCAGAGTTACAGACGCAGTATGGTCCCCGGACCGGACCAGACGGGACATCAGAGTTACAGACGCAGTACGGTCCCCGGACCGGACCAGACGGAACATCAGAGTTACAGACGCAGTACGGTCCCCGGACCGGACCAGACGGGAAATCAGAGTTACAGACGCAGTACGGTCCCCGGACCGGACCAGACGGGACATCAGAGTTACAGACGCAGTACGGTCCCCGGACAGGACCAGACGGGACATCAGAGTTACAGACGCAGTACGGTCCCCGGACCGGACCGGACCAGACATCAGAGTTACAGACGCAGTACGGTCCCCGGACCGGACCAGACGGGATATCAGAGTTACAGACGCAGTACGGTCCCCGGACCGGACCAGACGGGACATCAGAGTTACAGACGCAGTACGGTCCCCGGACCGGACCAGACGGGACATCAGAGTTACAGACGCAGTACGGTCCCCGGACCAGACGGGACATCAGAGTTACAGACGCAGTACGGTCTCCGGACCGGACCAGACGGGATATCAGAGTTACAGACGCAGTACGGTCCCCGGACCAGACGGGACCTCAGAGTTACAGACGCAGTACGGTCCCCGGACCGGACCAGACGGGAAATCAGAGTTACAGACGCAGTACGGTCCCCGGACCGGACCAGACGGGGACATCAGAGTTACAGACGCAGTACGGGCCCCGACCGGACCAGACGGGACATCAGAGTTACAGACGCAGCACGGTCCCCGGACCGGACCAGACGGGACATCAGAATTACAGACGCAGTACGGTCCCCGGACCGGACGGGACATCAGAGTTACAGACGCAGTACGGTCCCCGGACCAGACGGGACATCAGAGTTACAGACGCAGTACGGTCCCCGGACCGGACCAGACGGGACATCAGAGTTACAGACGCAGTACGGTCCCCGGACCAGACGGGACATCAGAGTTACAGACGCAGTACGGTCCCCGGACCGGACCAGACGGGACATCAGAGTTACAGACGCAGTACAGTCCCCGGACCGGACCAGACGGGACATCAGAGTTACAGACGCAGTACGGTCCCCGGACCGGACCAGACGGGACATCAGAGTTACAGACGCAGTACGGTCACCGGACCAGACGGGATATCAGAGTTACAGACGCAGTATGGTCCCCGGACCGGACCAGACGGGACATCAGAGTTACAGACGCAGTACGGTCCCCGGACCGGACCAGACGGGACATCAGAGTTACAGACGCAGCATGGTCCCCGGACCGGACCAGACGGGACATCAGAGTTACAGACGCAGTACGGTCCCCGACCGGACGGGACATCAGAGTTACAGACGCAGTATGGTCCCCGGACCGGACCAGACGGGACATCAGAGTTACAGACGCAGTACGGTCCCCGGACTGGACCAGACGGAACATCAGAGTTACAGACGCAGTACGGTCCCCGACCGGACCAGACGGAAATCAGAGTTACAGACGCAGTACGGTCCCCGGACCGGACCAGACGGGACATCAGAGTTACAGACGCAGTACGGTCCCCGGACCGGACCGGACCAGACATCAGAGTTACAGACGCAGTACGGTCCCCGGACCGGACCAGACATCAGAGTTACAGACGCAGTACGGTCCCCGGACCGGACCAGACGGGACATCAGAGTTACAGACGCAGTACGGTCCCCGGACCGGACCAGACGGGACATCAGAGTTACAGACGCAGTACGGTCCCCGGACCGGACCAGACGGGACATCAGAGTTACAGACGCAGTACGGTCCCGGACCAGACGGGACATCAGAGTTACAGACGCAGTACGGTCCCCGGACAGGACCAGACGGGACATCAGAGTTACAGACGCAGTACGGTCCCCGGACCGGACCAGACGGGAAATCAGAGTTACAGACGCAGTACGGTCCCCGGACCAGACCAGACGGGAAATCAGAGTTACAGACGCAGTACGGTCCCCGGACCGGACCAGCCGGGATATCAGAGTTACAGACGCAGTACGGTCCCCGGACCAGACGGGGACATCAGAGTCACAGACGCAGTATGGTGCCCGGACCGGACCAGACGGGACATCAGAGTTACAGACGCAGTACGGTCCCCGGACCGGACCAGACGGGACATCAGAGTTACAGACGCAGTACGGTCCCCGGACCAGACGGGACATCAGAGTTACAGACGCAGTACGGTCCCCGGACCGGACCAGACGGGACATCAGAGTTACAGACGCAGTACGGTCCCCGGACCAGACGGGACATCAGAGTTACAGACGCAGTATGGTGCCCGGACCGGACCAGACGGGACATCAGAGTTACAGACGCAGTACGGTCCCCGGACCGGACCAGACGGGACATCAGAGTTACAGACGCAGTATGGTCCCCGGACCGGACCAGACGGGACATCAGAGTTACAGGACGCAGTACGGTCCCCGGACCAGACGGGACATCAGAGTTACAGACGCAGTATGGTCCCCGACCGGACCAGACGGGACATCAGAGTTACAGACGCAGTACGGTTCCCGGACCGGACCAGAAGGAGACATCAGAGTTACAGACGCAGTACGGTCCCCGGACAGGACCAGACGGGAAATCAGAGTTACAGACGCAGTACGGTCCCCGGATCGGACCAGACGGGACATCAGAGTTACAGACGCAGTACGGTCCCCGGACAGGACCAGACGGGACATCAGAGTTACAGACGCAGTACGGTCCCGGACCGGACCGGACCAGACATCAGAGTTACAGACGCAGTACGGTCCCCGGACCGGACCAGACGGGACATCAGAGTTACAGACGCAGTACGGTCCCCGGACCGGACCAGACGGGACATCAGAGTTACAGACGCAGTACGGTCCCCGGACCGGACCAGACGGGACATCAGAGTTACAGACGCAGTACGGTCCCCGGACCAGACGGGACATCAGAGTTACAGACGCAGTACGGTCCCCGGACCGGACCAGACGGGAAATCAGAGTTACAGACGCAGTACGGTTCCCGGACCGGACCAGACGGGACATCAGAGTTAGACGCAGTACGGTCCCCGGACCGGACCAGACGGGACATCAGAGTTACAGACGCAGTACGGTCCCCGGACCGGACCAGACGGGACATCAGAGTTACAGACGCAGTATGGTCCCCGGACCGGACGGGACATCAGAGTTACAGACGCAGTAAGGTCCCCGGACCAGACCAGACGGGACATCAGAGAGAGAGCGTGAGCGAGAGAGAGAGCGAGAGAGCGAGAGAGCGAGAGAGCGAGAGAGCGAGAGAGCAGAGAGAGCAGAGAGAGCAGAGAGAGAGAGAGAGAGAGAGAGCAGAGAGAGAGAGAGAGAGAGCAGAGAGAGAGAGAGAGAGAGAGCAGA
>JAXIVJ010000149.1:7500-156886 GCA_036785665.1 Chirona hameri | reverse complement strand
CACGGGAGAGACCCGACAGAGTGGGAATGCTTGTGACGCCCTCTATACGGACTGAGTCTGGGAGGCGTCCGCTATTTGTACAGGGGCTGTCGCTGATTACAACGAGCTGCCGTCTGAGCTGCGTTGTTTGAATTCACTAGTTTATAAAGGGAATAGTTCACCTTACCTCTCTACGTTGAGTAATTTCGACACAGGGACTAGTGGGCCCGATTTCAATCCCGCTGTTCCGGGCACACGAACGGGGAATGAAACGCTCGGCCGCGCTCCGCCGCCCGGCTCTCCGCCGGATGGCAGGTACACCTCTCTGGCACGTTAGTCTCTGGTCACGCACCGACCTCGTTGATATCCGCTCAGCCGCCCCGGGCGGCGCGGCGGCCCCTTGTCAGAGACTGTACTTGGCGTCAGGCGGAGCGGGGCGGAGCCAGAACGCCAGTTGCTATCGTACTACGTTTCTCGTGAAATAAAAAGAGAAACTTTCTTTTATCCAACATATATCCATCAGTTGTCCAAACCAAAAGTCATATTCATAGTTTTGAGCTCAAGATGCACCTAAATGGTTGAACTTCAAGACAACTTTCAAGGTGACCTATTCCCTTTAAACGCGAGCTCAAGGATGTACCTGATGGAGCGTGAGCGTGATACTTAGTTTTATGACTCACTGCACTCGTTTAGGAGAAATTGTGTTGTGATGGTTCTGTGTGCTCTGTGATGTGTACCTACATGAAGTATGAGTGTTGCGTCACCCAAGCCCAATAATTATAGCGTGTTTTTGACTCCCGAGTCATGTAATAGCCGTTGGCATGCAGCGGATATGCCTCACGAAGTGAAATAAATAAATAAATAAATAAATTAACAGAGCCTTCAACTAGCAATAACGACGCCTCGAATAAAACCTCATTGGTTAGTGGTGGCCACTGCGCGAAGTTGGTTGGAGCCAAGGCGATATATACCGTTGGATCGGTATATACCGCCTTGGTTGGAGCTACAGAGCGTCACGAATGTTGCTGATGCGCCAAAGATGTAAACACTAACGGGTTGTGTCTATTAAATGATAAGGGATATGGTAGAACAAAGCTGAGAATTGCATTGTATCATTCAGTTGTACTTAGAGAATCATTGACGTCTTTTTAATTTGTATCTTAAGATGGGTGTTAGCAAATTGCACGGAAACGTTCAAAAATAGATCGTTTGCTACTAAATAGCAAAAGGGTATGGTAGAAAAAAGTTGAAAGATATTATTCTAAATTTGTTTATGTGTCAAGAAGTGATTGTTTGCGTTACAACTCCATCGTCACCCTTAGAAATGTTATATTGCATGGGTATTAAGCAAGTATATTCAAATTTAAATCTAGGCGCGGATGGCAAAAAACAAGTACCATAAATGGGTCGAGTTCTTACCGATCCGTTGTTTTCAGCGGGGAGCGCTTGAGACGGGGTCCAAATTGAAATAACTTTGGCTAGGAACAGTTTTAGGCAAACGGTGGATAAATTTACAATATATTTTGGTCTCGTTCTGTCGATTTCAAAGTGAACTCCATTTTTTTTTGGTGGGAAAAGGTCATTATTTCCCTTTAACTTGTCATAAAACCCGGTAACTGGATATATTCATAATATAAAATATTTATATATTGACGTCATTTTCAGATTTACGCCACAAACGCGTCACAACCTCCCGATTTTAATGGTTAATCGAATTAGGTAAAACAGTGCCGCTTTATGTGCGCCGCCAGTGTTATAATGCACACCGTAAGATACACAACAGGTACGACCATCGGGTAGCACTTTTCTTCGTGTGACGTCGTCATGGATTCGATTTTGTGTGTCAACGAACGGAAAAATACGGTTAATTTTCCTCAAGTCTTTCCTGAAGAACAAATTCACTTACAAAGTAGGAACCAGAGACACTTTTATAAACATGAAGATCTGTGCCCCTATACATATTGCTTGCATATTACATACATATTGCTTTGATTTTTTTTGGAGGCATCGTCCATACTTGGTTCTCCAATACATCTTCCGGTTTTTTAATATGCTTGAAAAAGTTTGATTTTTGGAGGAAATTGTTCACTCAAAAATTATTATTTTGGCGGGGGAACAATTTCCCAAAATCAAACTTTTCAAACACACATAAAAAACCGGAAAATATATTGGAGAACCAAGTATGGACGATGCCCCCCCCCCCCCCCCCCACAAAAAAAAGCTAATCCTATATTTTTTGACTAACTTATGTCTCCCTAAGTGGTTGCTATTTTCCAAATACGCCCGCCAGCTGTATACACTTGAGAAATATGCGACCCCGGCCCGGCCTGAACCGGCCGTACAGACGCTTTTCGGAAGCACAATAACTTTGGAACCACTGCGCCGATTGATATCTGGTTTCAACCATTGGATAGGACCGTCAGATCAATTTTGATATTTGTATGGTGCGTTTCTGATGGGGGTGGAAGGCGATACACAGTCGCGCGTGAGACACATCAAAACGTCGAAATAAACAAATCATTATTGATCGAAAAATTGCATGATAAGCATTATTTATACGTAGAGGTGTCAGGCTAAGGATTACCTCTTTTGGCGGATTCGTGAAAGAAGATCATGAACTTCCAAGGACTTACTCCCTTTTGCGGATTCGAGGAAGAAAAGAAGATCATGAAACAATTAATAAAAACTTAATTTGTGTATTTGTCCCAGGGAGGAAGCTACAGATTCCGCTCGGTTACCGCCGATTAAGGCGTTTTACTGGTTAATTAATTACAATCTTCCAATCAGAGACTTGGGTGAAACTGAGGCATTGCACACGAGGAAGTTTCACGTATAAACACTTGTAAATGGGATATTACCAAACCAAACGTGGAATCCAATTGCCTCATTCTAATGAGGGGATGAGATTTTATTTCATGTCATTGGACTCTCACTCAATTCAATATTTGTGGCTATTCTTCAGCTATTTTTATACGAAAACTTCCAAGGACCATTAAAATCAGATACCTATACAATGTTACAAATTTTTTAACATTTTTGTCAATTGTTTGCCGCCCCTCCTCCTAAAGATCTCGGCCCCATAAGAGTCTACAATAACGAAATTTGTAGGGTAAGTGTGGTTCGATGTGGGAACTCTGTTTTGGTGAAAATGTTTTTGTGAAAATTGATGAACCCCTGGGGTCAATATCTTCAAGGTCAAATGAGGTTAAAATATGCTAAATTTTTGCTCGTTTTATTGCGCTCCTTGGCTTGGTATTGTTATGGAACGCAGTGAATGCATGTAATTGAATATACCTCCAAAAAAGGTGATTCAATTAGTGTTGGAGAAAGTCTAATGATACAATAAGGATGATGGAGTTGAGTTGTGCATTTGACCTCAGGTCCTTTACATATCAACATTTCGGTCAACGAGGTCCCACCTTTGAGACATTTTGGACTTTTTGTTTTACTTTGATGGCCTATAACGTAAAAAGGTTTTCTTCGTTCGGCCGATTTGTATTTGTCTTACTTTAGACAAAGCGCCATTTATTTTTAGGCAGGTGTAGCGGGGTACATTTCTTGTTAAAAGTATGTTACTATTGGACCGTAGCCGACCGGCTTCCCAGACCGACACCCAGCCGGCCGCCGCCCTTACTCTCCAGACGAAAATGACAATGGCAAAAACCAACCGAAGGCGCGGCCGTCTAGACGGCACTTTTCCAACAAAGCATGATGACCGCCATTAGCAAGGCAGCCATTAGCAGTCAAGTTATGGCCCGCAGGGAACGTGAGCGAACGTGAGCCTGGCGAAGCTCCCTCTGAATCCTATTACTCAACGTGAACCTCGACACCGTCAGCGAACCACATAATTCAGCATGAAGCCGCGCCACCAGAACCGCCACACACCTTCCTCCTCCCTCCTCCCTCCCCTCCTCCCCCTCCCTCCCCCTCCTCCATCCTCCCTCCTCCCTCCTCCCTCCTCCCTCCCTCCCGTCCTCCCCTCCTCCTACTCCCTCCTCCCTCCTTCCCTCCTCCCTCCTCCCTCCTCCCTTCCTCCCTCTCCTCTCACTCCCCTCCCTCCCTCCTCCCCTCCTCCCTCTCCTCACACCTCCCTCCTCCCTCTCCCTCCCTCCCTCCTCCCTCCCTCCTCCCTCCTCCCTTCTCCCTTCTCCCTTCTCCCTTCTCCCTCATCTTCTCCTCCTCTCCTTCTCCCTTCTCTCTTCTCTCTTCTCTCTTCCTCTTCTCTTCTTTCTCTCTTCTCTCTTCTCCTCTTCTCTCTTCTCTCTACTCTCTTCTCTCTTCTCTCTTCTCTCTTCTCTCTTCTCTTCTTCTCTCTTTCTCTCTTCTTCTCTCTTCTCTCTTCTCTCTCTCTCACTCTTCTCTTCTCTCTCTCTCTCTATCTTCTCTCTTCTCTCTTCTCTCTTCTCTCTTCTTCTCTTCTCTCATTCTCTCTTTCTCTCCTTCTCTCTTCTCTCTTCTCCTCTTCTCTTTTCTCTCTTCTCTCTTCTCATCTTCTCTCTTCTCTCTCTTTCTCGTCTTCTCTCTCTCTCTTCTCTCTTCTCTCTTCTCTCTTCTCTCTTCTCTCATTCTCTCTTCTCTCTTCTCTCTTCTCTCTCCTCTCTCCTCCTCCACCCCCGACGCCACACGCGCGTACCTGCTGGATGGCACGGGACTCAAAGACGTCACCAAATAAGAGCATCGCCGGGTGCTTACACGAAGGGCACCAATCAACGGCGGTGTAGAGAAGGATTTATAAAGAAATCAAAGCAGCAAGGAAAGAGGAGTTGATGGGAAGGTTAATGATTGAAGAAAACCTGATGAGCCAGGAACAAATAGGGAAAAGTAGTTAATCAACCAATATCCTATCGACATATCTTAATCACCATATCCTATCGACATATCTATGATCGGTGGTTGAAAAGCGATAGATCATTACGGATAAAGCGATATGATGGACCAATCTCTATGCAAATGTTCAAAGGAAAGCACGTGGTGGCCGTCAAGCATTGCTAAGAGGGATAATTAATGCCGATACAGCAAAACCGATCAATATCATTACAATCACAGCGGTCGATCAAATATTCCGATTCTCCATAGACACGTCACAGACTCTGAATGTTGTCAGCAAAATGAGAAATATCTATTAAAAAGGATGCAAGGCCAAGACGGATCGACAGAAGTATACGGGTCGACACCAGCAACGTATCACGAAGCGAAGCCCCTGACACCGCCTCTGCCATGCAATTTGTATGATATTGCATTAACATCAACTAATTTGCATATGTTGCAATCACCGTAAACCGATGTAACTCCTTCATACTTGAGGCAGTTGGGAAGAAGCCGTGAAGTTCGCATTTCCGGATTATCGCCAAATGTCGCTGCCGAACCCACCCAAAACCGTGCCCTGGAACTGCCTCTGTTCAGGTTAAGAACTCAAAATTTTGACTCCATATGTGAATATTTTTTTAGGAAAAGTCCCAAAATTGCATGGGCCTGCTCACAGTCGTTTTGGAGATATCTGCGAAAACCATGAGTGGGGGGGGGGCGGAATCCGCCCCCCCCCCCCCCCTGTTACAAATAGGGTTAAAAGCTGGTAGAGGGCCCTATCCACACTGGCTGGGGCCCCTTTCTACGTATTTACATATGCATGCCTAGACAAGCAAGTGCTGTTATTTATTCGTGTTACGATTTTTTTTCTGGGTTCGTGTGCGTTCTTTTATGCGACGTAAGGCGTTTGGGGGCGCCTGTTTGGGGGCGCCTGACACCATCAAAACACTGGGGCCTTCGGGGCCCTCGCTCGGTCGCCAGAGGGGCCCCCTGGCCACCAGGGGGGGCATGACCCCCTGGCCACCAGGGGGGCATGACCCCCTTGCCCCTCCCCCCCCCCTCCCACCCCTTGCCTACTACGCCTTTGATAGGACACCTATGTTATACCAGAGTTGACATAGCTCGGATACTAACTACTCACCTTCCATTGTTAGGCAAACCATGGTTACCCTAGCTCTCCAGGTTTCCTCACTCACACAGGGCTGGGAAAACTGTCACCGTTGAGATTCTGAAGCCCGAAGTTTGTCACCAGTTTTTTTTTCTCCTACAATTGTGTCAACTTTTCCAAGACAAAACATTGGATACTGACAGACATAGGTTTTGTTGTTTGTTTGGGGGTTTAGGGTGTGACGGCTACTGGAGTCGATTTGTGGTAATAACCCAGTAAACCTGCCGACGTCGGCCCGACGTTGGCAGATGTCGGCATCTCGGCAGCGGCATTCCGACGTCGGCCCGACGTCTGCCCGACGTCGGCTGGACGTCGGATATGTCCGCATATACCGAGGTCCAGCCGTCGTCTGACCGACGTCGGCCCGACGTCGGCCCGACGTCGGCATCTCGGCACTGAAAGCAACTCGGCATGCCGACATCGGGCCGACGTCGGCAGATGTCGGCAGATGTCGGCTTTCTTAGCATACCTATGCTCGTAAGTAACTTAACCCTCGCCCTATGCTCGTAAGTAACTTAACGTCAGGCCCCCCCCCCCCCCCTCAAAGGGGGGGGCCTGACAGCCCCCCCCCCCCCCCCCTCAGGGGGGGGGGGGGCCCTCAGGGGGGGGGGGGGGCCCCTGAGGTTTTTCTTTAATAACTTTTTACATACATATGCGGTGCATCTTGCTGAAATTTGATAGCTGAGTTTACAACAATTATACGTAGACTGTTAAAATTTAATTGAAATTGGTTAAGTAGTTTAGAGGCGCAAATCATATTTTGATGACGTCAAGTGGGTAAAAAAATGAGAAATATTTGAAAAATCGTAGACAACGGGGTTTTTAAGAAAATTGCAAACTCAATTCACCAAAGATACAAAATAGCATTCTCTTTAAAATGGCAACCTCTGATTTTCATTTTTTTGGTTTTTGACCCCTAAAATAAAATTACAAAATGTTTTTTGGAAAAACCCCACAAAATCAAAATTTTAAAAGATATTAGAAAAACCAAAATATATGTGAGAACTGAGTAGCGAGAATACCCATACCAAATTTCAAAGCAATGTCTTCATTTTTGACTGAGTGATGGTTCTCTTAAGTGTAAGAAACTGATGTCATTTTTTAATAACTTTTTTTGACTTTTTTTAAAAGATACGAACAAATAATTACCTTTTTGTATTTCTGAGCCAAAACTGGTCTAGGAACATGCCTTTTTTATATTTATCTATTTCTAATTTTGAGGTTTTCTGAAGAGCAAAATCGCTGTTCTGGACGTGGTAAATCCGAGGTCATTCACTTGACCTGGAAGGTCACTCGTTGACCTGAAACCTAAAAATCGCATACTGTTATATTCCTCTTATGACAGGCAACATGCTGGTTCTTACCGCATTGCTCTAAATTGCTTGGTTTGGAAGTCAACAGGTGGGGGCCTGTTAGCCCCCCCCCCCCCCGTAGGGTGAAGGTGAAAAAAGCTCCCATAGGGCGAGGGTTAATCCTATTCCCTGCGGGTGGCTAAAATTACGTTAACTTGCAGGGGCATATTCTGCCCCCCCCCCCCCACACACACACACACACACTGAGATCTCGAGAACCTCTCAGTCGATTTCGATGGGGAAACGCTATTCGATTCGTCATGTCAAGATAGGACCCCGAAAATTATAGATCCCATTTGGACCCCGAAAAAAAAATTGGGACCCCAAAATTATTTTTTTGTTCAAAAATGGGGGGATAGTGGGCAAAAAATACCAACATTTTGTTTACTTTTTGAAAGGTCATTGCGACCATGTGGTTTGGCCGATTTTCATGCCCAAAACGTTTTTGAGCATCAAATGTACTGGTCTTCAATATATAAAAATGCAAAAAAACAAATCCTAGGCGTATTCAGAGGATGTAAAATGGGGGATTTGTATAACATATGTGCTGTCCGTGATTGTTTGACACGGCATGAACGTCACATGTGGGCATTATTTGCTATAATTTGTTAAATGTAATATATTGCGCATAGGCGGATCCAGGAAAACAAAATGGGAGAACCATGCGCGTAACGCTTTTTACCATCTTACTAATTTGAAGTTAAGACATAATTTAGGAGAGGTTATCGCCTCTCATTTTCCTTTGATATAGAGAAAAGAGATATAGAGAAAAGAGATATAGAGATAGGGATAGGGATAGGGATAGGGATAGAGATAGAGATAGAGATAGAGATAGGGATAGAGATAGGGATAGAGATAGGGATAGGGATAGAGATAGGGATAGAGATAGGGATAGAGATAGGGATAGAGATAGGGATAGAGATAGGGATAGAGATTGATGGAGGGATTGAGGGATTTAGAGATAGATATTATAGAACCTTTCGATTTTGTAGGGTCTAGTTATCCAGACCAAAACAAAATAAGCAAAACATTCTGGGCCGCTCCGCGGCGCAAATCAATCGGTGTTCTTTTCCCGTACAAAAGGGTCTAATATAAGCTGTACACACTGGCGGCCGCGGGGGAGGGACATGGGGGGCCATGTCCCTCCCCTGCGGGAGGGACATGGTCACACGGGCTGCGTGGTGTGTCAGTGCCTTTGGCCTTAAATGGAGGGGGGTAACATGTCTTTTGACCCCACCTTTTGCTCCAGACATATTTCCTCGTTTTGACCCTGCATACTGGTTCCAATAGCAAAAAATAGCTTTCCAGCCCGCTCAAAACCTTTAAAAAAATCCGCTGCTTCGCGGCGCAATAATAGTTAATAACAGCCTGTGTGACAAATGATCGTCAACCCTTTTCAAAATCCTGCCTAATTTTTAGTTCAAGAAAATGATAGAAGTGGTACGATGATATTGCAAATACCTATAGCCAATGTTTTGTCAGAGCTAAGAAAATGCTGAAATAGGGGCACCTTCAAAATTTAGTGGACCCAATCAGTTAGTTTTCAGATTTTGATCGGGTAGGGGCAGCACTACTGCAATTGATGACCCCCTCCCCCCCCCCCCCCCCCCCCGCTTGAAGATTGTATGGATCTGCCCCTGCACCAAGAAGAGTTACGGAGATGAATCCAACGCTAAAATACTCGCACATACATGGTCTTACTTTTACTACATCAACCCGAACTCTCAAGGTCAACATTTGACATAAGGTCATTTCGGGGTCAGCCGCCAGTACTATTGCACAGCGCATAACTGGTGTACTGAAATAATTGTACCAATTAAAAAGCATATCAAACTGTGACCCAGGTGATGCACTAACTTTCCCCGAGAACACACTTGGTAGCTATCACGGTTTGACCTACACTCACAATCGTGACACACGACCCGGGTGTTAACTCCTACCACATGGGTTAATTTGGAAATTGACTCATGCATGGGGTGTAATTGTTGAGCTTTCGCTATCTACACCCATGACAAGACACCTGCGTGGTGTGTCAGTGCCGACCACCATGGCATTGTGTGTTGGTCACCGCTGCATGGGGTGTCGAGGTGTCTCAATACTCATGCGGGGTTGTCAATTGACGCCTTAGCCGGGCGTATTGCAGGAGTTCGTTTACCACTGGGAGAGGTGTGACGGTCGCCGCTGCTTGAGGTGTCGTGACGCAGACGGCGGCGCGGCGTTAGCTGCACGCGCACATCGCCGCCGGCCGGCCGCGCCGCCTCAGTTGCGCCGTGGCCTTGGCCGCGGCAGGTTGTGCAGAATGCGTGCGTCGACCGTTGTCAGTGTTCAAGTTGCCGTTGAGTTGCAAAAGGCTGCAGATCGTGCTGTCGTGATCGGAGTTATAAGTACCTAATTGTGAGTGCGTTCTTTCTTGCGTTCTTTTGATCTTAGAAATGTAGTTAGTTGTGAATTTGTGATCGATAAACATTAGGTATGATAGCGTCTATATGTGTCATGCCCTCCCGTCACAACCAATTGTATTGATTATCCGGTCGGAGCTACACCGACCAAGCTTCTATAAACATATGAATATACGTAGCTGGCTGTTGATCCATAGTAGCAATGATTATGAGTATACTTTATGAAGATGATTTGTGATGATGTTAATACATGGATCTGTTCACAATAATTCACGGTTTTGTTAATACAATGGTTTTGCACGGAAATGTACGAATTTTTAGTTGCTCAGATTAGGAAGGTTGGCGCGAGTGGTCAGTCGGGTCTGAGTGCTCAGATTGGCATGAGTCTTGCGAGTTGCAACACGTCTCTGGGCCGGCGGCCGCCATGCGTCTGCGTCACGACACCCCAAGCAGCGGCGACCGTTACACCTCTCCCAGTGGTAAACGAAATCCCGCGATACGCCCGGCTGAGGCGTCAATCGACACCCCACGCATGCGTATTGCGACACCTCCACACCCCATGCAGCGGTTATCAAGGGTGTTCCGTTAAACCTATACACACCATGCAGCGGCGATCATGGTTGTTCCGGTACACCTCCCTGAGTGCTAAACAAAACACCTTCCAGGCGACGTATTTTAGGTTGTGTGGGCATCACACGGGCTAGGGGTGTCGACACCCTGTACGGGTGTTGATTTTTTTGTGGGTGTAGACAATTAAAAAGGTGCAAAAATGTCACTCCCAGAGGTGCAGCCCAGGTTCGGCCCAATATGATTTTAGTTTGCACAACTGTCAGGATGGCAAGGTATGTAATATAGAAGGGTGGCAGAAGGCCGTTAGATAAGCCGTGTGTGAGCGTAGGCTCTACATTCGCAGAAGGTGAATACCTATGGTATCAAGTTGGCTGTGATTGCTATCGGCGTAGCGGTGTCGAATTGACATAGACCTTCGACCTTTGTTTTTCCTTCCGTCGCCCAATTAAAGCATAGAGGTTCTACATACGGGTATATTGTAACCAAGGGTCGTTCAATTGTCGTTACCGGGGTTAGTTCTACACAACCACACGTTACATTGATTATGTGTAATTTACCCAACACCAACACACATATGCTATTCAGTATTCCCTACATGACACGTGCTCCGTCCATCACGGTATGGATCCGAACTGCGGGGAGGCGAGAATCTCTTAAGATCTGATGACTTGGCTTCGCCAGACAACAGATGCTTAATTGAACCCGATATGGCAATAGGCGCTGAAAATTAACGTGAGTGCCGAGCCAGACGTACACCTGGAATGGTGATAGAAGCGGAGGCTCATGGAAAAGCCATTGCGCTGCACCGCTACTCCCTTGAAGGTTCCGGCACTTACATCACCTCGTCGTCGGATCGTCTGGGAGAGCAAGCAGTCGGCTGGTGTCGGCCAGGAGCTCCCTGCTAAGACTGCGACTTGGTTTCACCAGGGCAACAGAGTCTGAGTTTGAGCCATCTGATTTAAACAAATTCAAAGAGCTTAACTTTAAACGGGGTTTATAACTTCGAAAATGGCGCTTAAGGCAGTCTTGAAATGGGCGTTGAAATTAACTGCGATATGGTTAACCCGCGAGTACTGGGGTATATTTCATAACGCGACTTACTGGGGGGGGGGGGGCTATTTTTTGCCCCCCCCCCCCCCCCCCCCCCTCTGATCTCCGGAACTACTAGACCGAATGTAAAAACTCAAACGGCATTCGATAGCCCTGGGAAATTTATTGAGGGAAACATAATATTGTTGACCTCGGTGTCACCGATGACGTCACAGGTCAGGTCAAGTACAAAATGTTTGACAGTGTCAAAAGGTCTCTATGGATGGAGTTGTCGCGCAAAATTGCGATATTAAACGCATAAGCTATCGATAAATCGGTATAATTCGTGTGTGACACTTCTAACTACCTTTCTAATCTGTTTATGACCTTGGGTCAGGTCAAGGTCATCCGAGGTCACGAGGTCTAACTGCAGATTACGGTCATTAGGCGTTGTAACACATGTTTATGGGTTCGTTTTTCGTCTATAACTCGAAAAATGACCTTAGAACATTGTTTGTTCCATATAAATAGAAGTAAAAAGCAAGAATGGAAATGCGTTTTGTATGCATAGTAATGCTGTGAGAAGTGGTCGATTTTTGTCATTTAAAGGTCATAACTCGGTCATTTGTAAAGATATCTACTTTAAATTTGGTACACAAACTCACCGCATACGTCCCGATCACATATTCCGGTTTTGGGATATTTCTGATTTTTTCTTGAATTAAAAAAAAATGTATTTGGATTTCTCCAAATTTTGAATTAAAAAAAACATCCGAGATAGCAGTTTGATAGCCCGGTCTATTGTCAGTAGTTTGATTTAAAACAATTTAGTTATCTCAAATATCGTACCTTTGACAGCGTTTTCCACAAACCATTATTTTTCAACAAACACCGAAGAACATGACGTCACTCTGACGTCATTCCCGGTTGACTTATCATATCCTCATATTTTTACTTTTGCCAACATGTGTAGAATTGATGTGAGAGAAGGTACTGCAAGTTTGGTGACGATACCGGTGTTCGTTTAGGAGTTATTGCAAAATAACGGGAGGGGGCAAAAAATAGCCCCCCCCCCCAGTAACTCGCGGGTTAAAGTCCTTGTTCTCCTACTCGGAAGAGTACAGAGATTGTATGGCGAACCATACCTCCTGCTGTTCAGTGTTCACACTTACATTGTCTGAGTGTTTGAGGGATGGAGTCGGCCAGGGGCTCACTGCTAAGACTGTCTCCGCCAGGAGCTCACTGCTATGACTGGTCCCTATGGTCTGTCACCCATTATGTACCGGTGATATATTGATCGTAGGGAGGGGAGGAGTGTAATATGGCCCGCGCGGCTGCTCGATATCGTTGATGTCAGACTGAAAACCCCATAAGCCGCAGCTGCCGGCACTCTCGCGATGACAGAGACTGAAAGAACAAGACCATCACCGCAGCTGCGGACACACTCGCGCTCGCACGGACTAAGACAGAAAAAAACAATCAGCCACAATGACTAACACTTTGTTGGATGAGGTATCTGAAAAGACACCTTTTTAACCCGCGACTTACTAGGGGGCGGGGCTATTTTTTGCCCCCTCCCGTTATTTTGCAATAACTCCTAAACTAGCACCGGTATCGTCACCAAACTTGCAGTACCTTCTCTCACATCAGTTCTACATATGTTGGCAAAAGGAAAAATGAGGTTATGATGGGTCAACCGGAATGACGTCAGAGTGACGTCATGTTCTTCGGTTTTTGTTGCAAAATAATGTTTTTTGGAAAACTCTGTCAAAGGTATGTTTTATATAAATTAAATTGTCTTAAATCACATTACTGACAATAGACCGGGTTATCAAACTGCTGTCTCGGATTTTTGAGTTTTTGTATTAAAAATTGAGAAATCTAAATACGTTTTTTTAAACAAAATTTTCAAGAAAAAATCAGAATTATCCAAAAACCGGAATATATGTGATCGAGACGTGTGCGGTTAATGTGTGTACCAAATTTGAGTTCGATTTCTTCAAAAATGACTGACTTATGACCTTTAAATGACAAAAATCGACCTCCTCTCACAGCATTACTATGCATAAAAAAACGCATTTCCGCTTTTGCTTTTTGCTTCTATTTAAATGAAACAAACAATGTTCTAAGGGAATTTTTCGCGCTCTAGACGAAAAACAAACTCATAAACTTGTATTACAACGTCTAATGACCGTAATCTGCAGTTTGACCTCGTGACCTCGGATGACCTTGACCTGACCCAAGGTCATAGACAGCTTAGAAAGGTACTTAGAAGTGTCAGACACACGAATCATACCGATTTATCGACAGCTTATGCGTTTACTATCGCAATTTTGCGCGACAATTCCATCCGTCGAAACCTTTTGACACGGGTCAAACATTTTGTACTTGACCTGACCTGTGACGTCATCGGTGACCTCGAAGTCAAAAATATTATGTTTCTCTCGATAAATGTTCCAGGGCTATCGAACGCCGTTTGATTTTTTACATTCGGTCCAGTAGTTCCGGAGATCCGAGGGGAAGGGCAAAAAAATAGCCCCCCCCCCCCCCCGTAAGTCGCGTTATGAAATATACCCCAGTAACTCGCGGGTTGATGTGTCAAATAATTAATATCTGGAAGAAGGAAAAAGTCGAAGTAAGAGTTCTGGTGATCCTCATTAAAATAGTTGAATGAAAATGAAGGAAGGGAAATAGAGTCGGCTTTTCTGAATGCGTGCGTACTAGTGATGTCATTCGGTAACCAAAATGTTGGTATACCGACAAAATTATAATACCAAATCGGTTATTAGTTGGTCAGAGAACACATTTTAGGTATGTTTCGGTCAAGCAAATCAACGATATGCATCAGACCAGCCACCTTTTTTTGCAGGAAGTTCGGCATGTTCTGCAGGTATCCAGCTGGAAAATCAGAATGTCGGGCAATTAATTTGGATTCTGATCAATACTATTAAAGAAAACGGTTCACCTTTAACAAATCGCAGAAATGATTGAGAGAAACTAGAAATGAATTATCATGTTACTAGTAAGCCATAAAATGTACGTGAGCGAGGAAAAAAGCAAATTATAGTGTCAGTTATTTGGTTCCAATTCAGTGTTTTCCTCTGAATGGAGTGAATTAATGCTAACTCAGGACTTCTGCACGTGTGTGACGCATACTTACACTAAGAATATTGCTGATAAAAGTGTTTGACGATTTTAGCGATATCTCAAAGTTCATTCGTGCAATGAAGGGAATAAGGTACTGAAACAGCAAGTTCTTGTCCAGTGCTTTTTCAATTCTTATTTCAATGTTTATAATACTTATTCCCCAAACCATACGTCATAATCATCCGTCAAATCAGCCAATCAGCGATGGGAGACAACTAAGGATACACGTTCAGACTTCTAGGACTCAATTTTAATTAATTAGGGTTTTTTATGAAGATGTGAAAGCTTCTCAAGTCCATTTTCGAGCATAGACTACAACTTGGCTATCTCAACTCAAAACCCCATGTTAGAGGTGAACGTTTCCTTTAAGTATTACTGAGGTACTTCTTTCCCTAAAAAATGCACCTGCATATGCAAAGTTACGCTAGCCAACCTCTCACACCAATAGTGAAAGTCGGTCAAAAATCGGTTATTTTCGGGTTGGGAAAAACGGGTTAGGTTTTCGGTCAGCATAGCTACAATGAAATTGGTATCGGTTTGGTCAAGTTTCAGGAATTTTCTGAAAATTACATCACTAGTGCGTACCATAATGTTGATTGTTGACTAGAAAATATGGACTTATGGGTCCCCCCCACTCAAAATTTCGTGGTGACTCGCCTGGTTGTAGCAAACGAGTAGGTGTTTTCGGCAAAAGTTAGTGCTGCACCTTTAGCGGGGTACATCTCAGCATGTTCCAATCCACCGGGCCTGACTCCTCTGACAAAATATTCCGAGCCGGCCGGCGGCAGACTCGGAATATTTCTCCTCGCATCCAACCCAGACATGCAAAAACTCGGGTCCGAAGCCCGAGACTGCAAGTCTAGTAACTACAGTCATCACAGCCATCGCCAGAACAGCTGAGTAAGCGAGACGACGGCGGGGAGCAACGCCAGCCGGGTGTACGCCCCTCAGGTACACCCATTACGGTGCCAGTCCCATTTGCGTACCGGCCCCAGTACCGTCCCTACCGGCGCTGCCACATCACCCCGCCCCTCCCCTCTATGTCCTATGAGTCAGCACAGCCAGGGCGGCCGCCCAAAGGCAGAGAGACAGCTGTGTAGAGCTGTAGCACGCCAACAAAGAGACGGGTTTGAAGTAAGGGAAGAATCGTTGTTGAGAAGAAATGCGGATGATAAACCGACACTATTGATGCGAAGTGATAGAAAATCGCAGTCAATTATTACGGAACAAATGATGTGTACGATATACGCGGAGTAAGACGTAAAATCAGAAGTATTGTCTAAAAAGAATAATTGATATTATCACAAGGGCGAAGAGCTAATTGCAAGTAAGGATAAAATTAGAAATACGATCAACGCCGGCATATATATATATATATATATATATATATATATATATATATATATATATATATATATATATATATATATATATATATATATATATAATGATTGTTAATGCAGCATTACAAATTACTGAACTTGAACGTAGCTCCAAGCAATGATACAAAATTAAGCATGTCAAGAGTTTCGTTAAGCTGAAGAAGGCGAACATTTCATGCTGGAAAAATAAAGGGATGAAAAGAAAGTCATCTAAAAACGATACTACGACGTAATAATTGGAATACAATGACTGAAAGGACTATCTGATCGATTATTGAAGAATACTATTTTATCAGCAAGATGCTTTATCAAGAAACCAAAATTATCTGGTTATATAAGGATGCCGTAGTCCTTATCAAACTTATATAACGATATTTGCACCAGGCACCAGACACATGGCAGTAACGAAGCAAAGGGCGTGGCCATAGGTAGCAAGCAAACAAAGTGGAAGAAATATGCACCACTTGAAGCAATTATATTATGAACAAAATTAAGTAAGAAAGGTCATTAAGAAGTTTGAAGAAGTTCTATACACTAGAAATGCAAAATTGTCGACGGCAAGAATCGGCCAATCAGAAGACGGGGGTGTGCCACACCCAGAGCAAGACACCGCCGGGTCGGAGTATAAAAAGAGGCAACGTCGCACAGAGGAGGGGAGGGAGCGGACAGCAGCGGACAGCAGCGGACAGCAGCGGAGGGAGTCGACTTCGTGACCCCAGCACGCGCCCTGCCCGCGGCGCGGCGGCGGCAGCCGTCCGCCGTGGCAGGGCGGACAGCGGAGACAGAGCGGACAGGCAGCGGACAGCAGCGGAAGCAGTCGACTTCGGGACCTCAGCACGCGCGCTGCCCGCGGCGCGGCGGCAGCAGCCGTCCGCCGTGGCAGGGCTGACAGCCGCAGAGAGAGGAAGACGGCAAGAACTGAGCCGACGGCGGCAGATCACAGTAAGTCACGAAGCTGCTCATCCTCTCCGATCCTACCCGAAATTCTGCCCAGGTCCGGTGACTACAAAATTTAAACAATAAGGGACTAAGTGGGATATTTTACGTAATTTTGGTCATCTGTCCAGGCTCGCTACTTTTGACCTAGGAAGGCAGGAAAAATGTATGTGTAGCCGATGCTGTACTAGAGGTGTGATGCCAGGCGACCGTAGTACTTTGGAATCCAGCACGCTGCGTTGCAGGAGGTCATGGCGTAAGCCCTAGCGCATTGGCGCATGTAAATACGAGCGGTTTTAGTTAGTATTTTAAACTAGACATTGAGCGAGTCAATTATTCGGTTCTGTGCTGGTTTTGGTGATATTAGGCGGAGATTCAAATGAATCATTGGTTGAACATGTAAATTGATTGGGACGTACCAAAAACGATTATTTACTGCGCTACCGTTTGTTTAGTTGCTGAGTTAAAATAAACATTGTAAATTTGTGTAACATTTTACGTGGGAAAGGAGACATGATGGAGTCGAGAGGGTCGTTGAAGGAAGGAAATGTACACAGCGATGCGGTTCCCCGACAGCATGAGGTAAGGCAGGAATTAAGCCAGTATAGCCGCAGATAAGTAGGATATGTTTCGATTGTTGTTTGAATGGTTCGATTAATTCGTTCTCATCTTGCTCGCAATACTTAGCCAGAAGCCAGAGTTTAATGATTAAGTACGTTTCCGCTTCAGTAAATTTAACGTTATGTATCAGAGTTGTGGACGATTTCGAATCACGGAATGGTAACTTCGCTGAACGGTTAAAACGCCAGGTAACCCAACTACCAGACAAAGTATTAGTGAGGTTGGGTAGAGACTCGTCATTCTAGCTTGGCAGGTAAGGATAACAAATGTAAGGACCATATCACTGACGGCATCGATTGGTTATAAAGTATCGGTTCATTCTGTCGCTTAGAGGTGTGCTCTATGTTGAGCGGGACAACACAAATCGGAGACTGGTAAGTTACCGCCAGGAGATTGTCTGTCTAAGATTACGTATGTATAATCGGCGATGCGCTATAAGCTATTGGTCCAGCATCGCTTCCTACCGACGATTGTTTAAGGACGGTTTATGCGAAATGCGATTCCTTAGCCGTCAATGCGACCTCGTTTCTGTCGCTGATAAACTCGTGCCGCTGATCCGGAGTGGTTAACGTTAAATCTCTGTCTATATTACCTTCTTTGGAATTATCGATCAAACCATAACTAGTTCAGCCCGTAAAAGGTTGTAAGGGCGCAGCAACCTGCAACAGACGTATACTTGCGAGTCAGTGGATGATAAGTATAACAGTCAAATTAACTTTCTTAATATTGTGAGTCTCCTAACCGTCTGTTAAAAATACACCTTCAGCCAGCAGCTCGCGATTTACGACATTACAGCCACGCCTTCCCTTTGTTAACGTCATGGTACAACTGTAATGTTAGATGTCCTGTATATTGACAGTCCAAGTGGTAACTTAAGCCTTATTATTAGCCAACTATAAACAGCGTTAAATTATTTGAATCTATTCTGACGATGGTGCACTGCCGATTATATTGAAGTTTAAAAGTGATATTTAGGAGGTTACTAGCTGATGCTTATTGAAATGGGTCATTTGTGATATATGCACGTTATCTCTGGTTCGATTCTTTTTTGACAACGTTTCCCATGTAGGAAATTACCTAAGGGTCATATAATTTACGTCTCCGATAGAGAACTGGTAAAGCGGTTAGTACTCAGTCATAGTTGGAGAAACGTCGCTGATATTGATTTCGTAATAGGATAGCTAGAAGGACATAGACAGGACAGGGAGGTGTCATTCCTGCAACAGTGGTCAGGACAGGCCAGGGAGGTGTGATCCCTGCAACAATGGGTCAGGACAGGCCAGGGAGGTGTGATCCCTGCAATAATGGGTCAGGACAGTGCTGGGAGGTTTGATCCCTGCAACAATGGGTCAGGACAGTGCTGGGCGGTTTGATCCCCGCAACAATGGGTCAGGACAGTGCTGAGAGGTTTGATCCCTACAACAATGGGTCAGGACAGTGCTGGGAGGTGTGATCCCTGCAACGGTGGGACAGGACAGGGAGGTGTGATCCCTGCAACAGTGGGATAGGACAGGATAGGGAGGTGTGATTCCTGCAACAGTGGGACAGGACAGGGAGGTGTGATCCCTGCAACAGTGGGTCAGGACAGGACAGGACAGGGAGGTGTGATCCCTGCAACAGTGGGACAGGACAGGGAGGTGTGATCCCTGCAACAGTGGGTCAGGACAGGACAGGACGGATATTAAATAGTATCGGAGCTTGGAGGAGAGGCATGACGGCTTGTGTGCCCGATCCTTGTATCGAAAATCTATCAGCGTGGCGAAACATGTGAATGAAAGTGCTCGTGGAAAATTATGCCCAGACCGATTGATATCGGCTGGCCGCATATCACAGGGAGGTTACAGTTAGTAAGTCCGAGACTGCGGGTGCCAAATGCCAGAGGATGATAGGTTGGCGCAGAAAAAGGAGGGCGAGGGAGGAAGGATAAGAGGGAGGAGGAGGCCGGACGTGCCTCAGAAGTCACTCTAGGTTAGACGGGAAGATCTCCTAGAGATTCCCGGGCGCCCGCAGTCGGTATATAGGCAAGGACATCCGCGTAGCTCGCCGTCGATGCCGGTCGATGTTAACTTAGAAAGTTGGTCCGGCGGAGCCAAGTCGTGGCCCGGATGGAGGTCAGAGGTCCAGCGGAGCCCAAGGTAAGGTGGTGGGCCCGGATAGAGGACCCAGGTCCGGCGGAGCCCAGGTCGGAGGCCCGGACAGTAGGTATAGGAGCCTCTCCCGGACAGAGAGGATAAGACGGGCAGTAAAGCGTAGTCGGTGTTTCATATAAGTCCTATGGATAAACTAGCTCCCTTCTAAAGTAGGAACCGGACGGATTGCATTGAATTCATATATTCTGGGCGGCCCACGCAGCAATGCTGTCGTTCAGCGGAGCGCTACTAGGATTTCGTATTGATGAGGACATTTATCCTACCTGGGAGTCACTCATCCAGCTGGCATCCGACACTACTGGGAGGGAATTTTGGGGGTGCACAAATCACTATGGGGCGTATGAAAGTGGAATGTCTGTAGCTGAGAGAGTGGCAGTGAGGATGACTAAGGATAATTATAAGGTTAAGACCCAGTAGGAGTGGTGCAAACTCAGTCAGGACAGCCGGACGGATCATTACTCGAAGGTAAGTAAAACGTAGCAACGCTGGCATACGACAAGTGGGCGATTAGGTTTTGGAGTTAAGCAGGTGTTAAATGGGGAGGGATAACTGGACGGATGACCTAACTTACGAATCGACTGAAGATTTTAAAGAAAGATCTGAATCACGAATGTTAGCAATGGTCACCAGGGCGTCACACCCGACGCTAATTCTACACCTTCCCGTTGTATCGTCCTCACCCTCATGGGCGAGACCCTGCCTCCCGTCCTCGAGCAGTGAAATGGCATGTCGGTGAACCAGCCTATACGATGGACCAGGATGAGCAGCCTCTCAAAATTTAAAAGCATCTACCACCATCAGATGTTTTGTACGCGGAAGGGGATACGCCACGGTATACATACATATGTCTGTCTACATCTACGCTATGCTACATCTACATCTCTACATCAGTTTCTACATCTCTCATCACTTCTAGCGGACCTACGAGCCGGGCAGGTCACTACAGGTCACTACAGGTCACTGCAGGTCACTGCAGGTCACTGCAGGTCACTGCAGGTCACTGCAGAACACTGCAGGTCACTGCAGGTCACTGCAGAACACTGCAGAACACTGCAGGTCACTGCAGGCCACTGCAGGCCACTACAGGTCACTGCAGGTCGCCGGAGGTCGAGCTGACGAAGAGGACAAGAGGGATCAGCGATTCCCATTACAGCCAGAGGGATCAGGAGTTTTCCATGACAGCCGGTGGAGTGGATGCACTCTTCGTCTCCCATTTATCTTCTTTTCTCTTTAAACCCCCTCTTCTTTCTTTCCCCTACCCTTCTTTACCCCTATCCCTCCTTCTACCTTCTTCTCCATTCCCCTCGCCCTACAATGTATCCCTCCACTGCTATCCCACTCCACAACGTACCCCTCCCCCCACACGCAAGAGTGGAGCGGAACCCGGCCCAGCTCCTTGTTCCCTATCATACCCTCCCACTCTCTCTACCCCTATGACCCCCCTGTCATTCCCCAACGCTACACATCACCTGGGTCACAGTTTGACGTGCTTTTTAATGTGTACAATTATGTATGTACACCAGTTATGCGCTGTGCAATGGTACCGGTGGCTGGCTCCGAAATGACCTAAGGTCAAATAGTAGCCTTGAGAGGTTGGGTCAATGTGGTAAAAGTAAGACCAAGTGTGTGCAAGTAGTTTAGTGTTATATTCATCCCCGTACCTCTTCTGAGTAGGTCACAATGTGCAGTGCAATATTTGACCTCGTGACCTTGAATGACCTGGAGGTCAAACCGCTAGGAGTGACACTGAATACTATCGGGCGTTAACCACTGTACCAGGTGTACCAATTTGCATCCAAATCTGAAAGAGTCTGGTACGAAACCCCCTGTTTGTGCGAATTGACGTGGAATGAGCCATATTCAAATCGGACTTAACCCTCGCCCTACGGTAGTTTTTTTTCACCTTCGCCCTACGGAGGGGCTGACAGACCCCCCCCCCCCCTTTTAACATCCAAACCAAGCAACTTAGAGCAATGCGATAGGAAGCAGCATGTTGCCTGTCATGAGAGGCATCTAACAGTATGTGATGTTTAGGTTTTAGGTCAACGGGTGACCTTCCAGGTCAAGTGAATTACCTCGGATTTACCACGTCCAGAACAGCGATTTTGCTCTTCAGAAAACTTCAAAATTAGAAATTGATTAATGTAAATAAAAATACATGTTCCAAGACCAGTTTTAGCTCATAAATACAAAAAAAAAGGTAATTATTTGTTCGTATCTTGTCAGAAAAAGTCAAAAGTTATTTTAAAGAATGACTTCATCAGTTTCTTACACTTAGAGCCATCACTCAGTCAAAAATGAAGATATTGCTTTGAAATTTGGCATGGATATTGTCCATACTCTGTACTCTCACTCATATTCCGGATTTTCTAATATCTTCGAAAATTTTGTTTTTGTGGGGATTTTAAAAAAAAAGTTGTTTTGAATTTAAGGGATCAAAAACCCAAAATTTTGGAAATCCGAGACTGCCATTTTAAAAAGAATGCCATTTTGTATCTTCGGTAAATTTCGTTTGCAATTTGCTTTAAAGCTCTGTTTTCTATGATTTTCCCAATATTTTTCATTTTCTTACCAACATGACATCAAAACATGATTATTTCCAAAACTGGTCAACCAATTTCAATTAAATTTTACAGCCTACGTAGAATTGATGTTAACTCAGCTACCAAAATTTCAGCAAGATGCATCGCATGTGTAAAAAGTTATTTAAGAAAAACCTCAGGGGGGCCTGCCAGCCCCCCCCCCCCCCCCCCCCCCCCCCCGTGGGGCGAGAGTTAAATCGACATTTAGGTTGCTCAGGCGAGTTAACCCGCGCCGTGACGGTGGCGCTTAGACCCCCCCCCCCTCCCCTAAGGTTTTTCGAGGATGGCGAAGAAAAATACGGCGGCGCGCAGCGCAGCCGTTTTAGGCACAGCTGTGCGGGCATCAATTGCGCACATTATGTTAAAAAATAATACCTCTGAACATCTCGAGTCAGGTCACCAGACCAGGTCACGTGGCCCCACCTCCAAAAAAGTGTGCGGTCTTACCACAGCCACAGTTTTTGGCTGATCGATTTTGGACTTACAGGATTTCATAAGGGCAATAGTACCTACAATTCAGTTATCTCGGATTTTCGATATCGTTGACCTAATGTCGGGTCAATATCGTAGGAGAAATATTCAAATGCTTCCATTTCTAAGGAGACGCAAGATAGCAGTCTAATTTCTGCTGGATCATGTTATCATAGGCCATTCTTGAAGACCCAGGTTCAATTTTGGTTCAGTGACCCCTACAGGGTCAGCTGAGGTCATCCGAGGTCACAAACACATTTGTGTCAATACCTCTTGACCAAACCAAGATAGAGACGTGAAACTGGCACCAATGTGTTTGACTCGTGAAGGCACGTTTCCCAATGTGCTACATGACCTAATTTGGTCACCACTTGACCTTGACCTGATCTCAAATTTGTAAGTTGACCTAACCTGGTCATCATGAATATGATTAGAAGATCCTTGACAATACAAAGACGATGGCGTCCAAATTATTGCCGTATCTTTATTGGGTAAAAATATATTTGTGAAAACTGTTTTGCTAAAAAATAGCCTTTGACATTTGATGAGCTCTGAAGCCTAAGCTATTGACCTTAGCTCAAATTTGAGGACACTTTCCCAGAGTTCATTTGTCAATAAAGTTCCATCGCTTGTTTCCGTTTGTTCCTATCTATCATAGTTCCTGTGATATTTGGGATTTTCTGGAGCGAAGTCCTAAAACTGGAAAATTTGATCCTTGATGACCTCTGGTGACCTGAATATTGACCTGAGAAAAGCAATGTCTGAAATAGTTTAAAAATGCATTTTAACAAGCTTTCGAACGGTGTTTTCGGTTTTTGCCTACATTCTATAGGAGCCGAGTTAGAGGGGGCGTCGAACTCACTCTCCCCCCCCCCCCCCCGGCACGGCGAAGGTGGCGCCGTGCACCGGCACGGCGCGGGTTAAACGTCCCATTCACTAACTATAGCATTTAATTAATGCTTAATATTAATTCGTATGGTAGAATTGTCACAAACATAGGCGTCAACACGGGGGTGCAAGCGGAGCAACTTGCCCCCTCTGCCTGGTGACCACCTGAGATAGATACAGATCCGGGGAAATGCTAGGGTAGACCAAATGGCGCAGGTTGAAGAAATCCACATTTCACCCCGACGTCAAATATGATAATTTTGGAAAACCGTTTCAATCGTTCCTAGTAAATAGCCGTTTTTGTTCTTAATTAATTAATTAACGTCTGCCAGACAGATTTGCTCCACCACAGCCTGAATATCCTGGCGACGCCGATGCACCAACGCATTGTGGCCTACCCAGAAAAGCTACGGAGATGAATCCAACGCTTAAATACTCGCACACACTTGGTCTTACTTTTCCCACATCTACCACACTTCAAGGTCACCATTTGACCTAAGGTCATTTCGGGGTCAGCCGCCGGTATCATT
Source organism: Chirona hameri (assembly GCA_036785665.1). Taxonomy (NCBI): domain Eukaryota; kingdom Metazoa; phylum Arthropoda; class Thecostraca; order Balanomorpha; family Balanidae; genus Chirona; species Chirona hameri. Next base: position 132,876 of record JAXIVJ010000149.1, on the reverse strand, counting down.
GCACAGCGCATAACTGGTGTACATAAATCATTTTACAAACTAAAAAGCATGTCATTAAACTGTGACCCAGGTGATGCAAGAACTTTCGCTGCAAACACCTACTCGATAGCTATTACTGTGACCTTGACAATGAAAAAAGTGCAAAAGAACGTTACTCAGAGAGTGCGGTCCAGGTTCAGCACAGGTTCGATTTTGCACAGCACATTGTGGCCCACCCAGAAGAGCTACGGAGATCAATCCAACGCTAAAATACTCGCACACACTTTGTCTTACAGTTCTCACTTCGACCCGAACTTTCAAGGTCACCATTTGACCTAAGGTCATTTCGGGGTCAGCCGCCGGTACCATTCATTGCACAAATCGTAACTGGTGTACAGAAATAATTTTACAAGTTAAAAAGCATGTCAAACTGTGACCCAAGCAGGCACTTGGCCAAAGGGAGGGTGGCGGAGGCGCCCCCCTTCCTAGAGGCCAGGAGGGCTTTTGCGGCGTCGGAGGGCCCTTTTCGGCGCGTGCAGCGCGCCGAAAAGGGCCGACGAGACCGCGCGAAGCGCGGTATCATGGGCTCTTTACCACGCGAAGTGTGGTCTTTAGAGAGTTTTGAAGTCGATTCTTTCCATGCAACGCCCATCTGCGTAATGTTAAAATCCGAAAATGTTACTGGGGAATAATCCTCAGTGACCCCAGTGGTGGTTACGCGCCTGTATGTGTTATGTTGCTACTTTCCTATATAGTTGGGCAAAATAGTTCACTATAACACTTTTTTACCAGACTTAAACGCACAATAACATTTTTAGAGCACCGCACCATACACAATGTTACGCATTGACGAATGTATATCCAGGGCATAAGACTCCAAATTTTCGCGCGCAATTTGTTTAAGAGTTCCAGGTCTTGAGCTGAAACAAAACAAATTATTCCGAGTAGGTATAGGTGATTCCAAATTGGTGTCGCTGGTTCCAAAGTTGATATGGCTGTTTGTAAACTCCAGCTCCTAAAAGTTGGTATGGCCCATGCCATACCTGTCATACTGCATTTTCTATCCGTATAACGTGCCTTTTCATCCGTTTTGCTTGGCCCTTTCAACGCTTGGGAAGGGTCCCTTTCAGCGGTCGGGAAGGGGGCCCTTTTGAGCCCCCCCCCCCCCCCCTCCTGGATGAAGTCCTGGCTACGTGCCTGGACCCAGGTGATGCACTAACTTTCGCCGAAAACACCTACTCTATACCTATCACCGTTTTACCTTGACACTAAAAAGGTGCAAAAAACGTCACTGCGAGAGTAGGCGCCCAGGTTCGGCCCAGGTACGGGTCATCTCCGATCGAGCTGAAATTTCCACAGAATATTTGCCAGGGGTCCAGTAGTACACGTCTAGCAGCATTTGGTGTCACTCCCAGCGGCTTGACCTCCAGAGGTCAAGCACGGTCACGAGGTCAAATTTTGGACAGCACAATGTGGCCCACCCAGAAGAGATACGGAGATCAATCCAACGCTAAAATACTCGCACACATTTGGTCTTACTTTTCTCACATCGACCTGACCAAGGTCACCATTTGACATAAGGTTATTTCGGAGTCAGCGGCTCGTACATTTGCACAGCGCATAACTGGTGTACAGAAATGATTTTACTAATTAAAAACCATGTCAAACTGTGACCCAGGTGATGCACTAACTTTTGCAGGGAACACCTACTCTATAGCTATTACGGTTTGACCTTGACAATTAAAAAAGTGCAAAAAAAAACGTTACTCCGAGAGTGCGGTTCAGGTTCAGCCCAGGTTCGGTTTTGCACAGCACATTGTGTCCTACCCAAAAGAGCTACGGGAATGAATCCAACGTTTAAATACTCGCACACTCTTGCTCTTACTGTTTCCACATCAACCCGACCTCTCAGGGTCAACATTTGACCTAAGGTCATTTCGGGGTCAGCCGCCGGTACCATTCATTGCACAAATCATAATAGGTGTACAGAAATAATTTTACAAATTAAAAAGCATGTCAAACTGTGACCCAGGTGATGCACCAACTTTCGCCGACAACACCTGATCAACATTGTATTTATTTATTTATTTATTGAGTCAACAACCACAGGCACAGGGCCCACTTACGGTTGCAGTCATGCTGCCTCGTGCAACAGGAAATTAAAACATTCACAAACTACATGAGTGCACATGGTACATACAATAAGAGAACACAACTATACTGCATAGTAAACACAGCAGCATAAAATAAATACATAAAAGGCGATTAAAATCGCCAGTGAAAGTAGGAACAAACGTGTAAATAAAGCGCTGATACAGGCAAAAACCTAAAAATAGACAAATACATAAAAGCGCCGGTAAAAGTAAATATAAACGTGTAGATATAGCGCTGGTACAGGCAAAAGACCTAAATAGGCAAGTGCAACTTAAAGCCAATGACCGATCACGGGACACAGGTCACAGCAGCGACCTTAACTCAAGTATGTACCCTGAACATCAGCGAACTTCGTGATGTCAGACCTAAGGGTACGAGACGGCATAAATAAATCCGTCTGAGGGCTGCTGTGTGTGAGCGAGTTAAAGAGATGCGGGAGACGAATCAAGAAGCCCCTCTTTACAGAGTCAACTCTTCCACGAGGTACATGGAAGAGCTCGGGGCGCCGCATACGTCGACTTGGTGCTGACAGCGGGAACGTTGCCACAATATCAGGGCAGTCTATGTTGCCGCTGAATACTGAGCGCATGAACATTAGATCAGACCGAACGAAGCGCGACCTGACCGATGCGCAGCCAAACAGCTCGAGCAATGACACATAATCAAGTGGTGGGCACGCTGCTTGGGTTTTAGATCCCAGCCACATCAGGAAACGGTGTTGAAGGCGCTCCAGCCGGCGCATATGGGTGACCGCAGCGCCTGACCAGATTACGCTACCGTATTCCAGTACCAGTACGGATCTTGCATGGGCCTTGTAGGCGGCGAGGGCTGCGGCATGGTCAAAGCGCGTTTGTTGTGTGCCAGCAGACATCTGCATGCTTCTAATTAGCAGGCCAAGCATGCGGTTGGCTTTAGCGACTGTGGCGTCAACGTGGTCCGCAAATGTAAGCTTGGCGTCTAAAATGACGCCAAGGTCACGCTCAAGCTGTCCAATCAATCGCTCAAGCTGGTGGCCGTCCAGCACGTACGATACAAGATGAGGTGATGAGCGCAGGGTAAAGTGATCGTCTTGCACTTAGCTGGGTTGAGTTTCAAGCGCCAAGTTTTGGACCACAAACTGAGGCGGTCTAAATCGGCCTGGAGGGAATGAGCGTCCTCTGGGGAACTGATTCGGTTGAAAATTTTCATATCGTCTGCATAAGACAGGCTCGATGTTTTGATGTGATTAGGAAGGTCAGCGACGTAACAGGTGAACAGAATTGGGCCTAAAATGCTGCCTTCCGGGACCCCGGATAGTACCGGAGCCCAGTCAGAATGTTTCCCATCGAGAATGACTCGCTGGGATCGTTGGCTTAGGTAAGACTCAAGCTAGCTGAGCGCAAGACCTGAGATGTTAAAAGAGCACTTGAGCTTGTGTAAAAGTAGACTATGGCTCACACTCGTAAAGGCGGAAGAATAATCAGTGTAGATTGCGTCAGTTTGCAATCCCTTTGTCAGTGAGGTCCAGCAGTGTTCCAAAAAACAAGCCAAGTTGCTCAGGCAGGAGCGTTTAGGAAGAAAATCGTGCTGAGAAGGCAGTGCTGGAAGGCATGCTTGGAGCAGGCTCTCGCACACTACCTTCTCCAGAATTTTAGAGCAAAGTGTTAATAATGAGATTGGTCTGTAGTTGTCTGGAAGCTTTTTAGAACCATTTTTGAATACAGGAATGATGTGGGCCCGCTTCCAAGTTGACGGAAACACCCCGGAGCGCACCGACAATCGACATATGTCGATAGGGATCGCAAACTCATCCGCACATTTGTGTAAAATCCTAGCACTGAGGCCATCAGGACCGCAAGCTTTATGTGGGCTTAGCTCGCGCAGGAGCTGTGCCACACGGCCAGGTGGAACGTTAAAAGCAGACAAACCTGGGGCGTTAAGAGCGGGGGCGTCCGGTAAAGCGTCAGTACACGGTGCGCTAAACTTTTTAACGAAACACTTGTTGAAGCAATTCGCCCTAGCCGTTGCGTCCTTCACCACCATGCCGTTGCACTCCAAAACGGGAGACACGTGACCACTGGACTTCAAAGATTTAATGAATGTCCAGTATCGCTTAGGATTATCTTTGAATTCTCGCAGAAGTCCCGTCAGATAGTCATAACTGGTTCTAACCTCGCGTTTAAAATCTGCTCTAGCCCTCACGTGCTCCTCTATGTTCGCGACAGAGGGGTCTGCCTTTTTGCGCTTGTGGGCCTGTTCTTTCTCACGCAGGAGATCACGAACATGCCGACTAAACCACGGTGGATATTTCTGACGCAACTCTATCATAGGTATATGGTCACTTACAGCGGCAAACACAAAATCATAAAATAACTCAACGGCAGAATCAACATCCATACATTCTAGTATCGTCCAAGGCACCGAGCGCAGGGCCTGACGCAGAGCAGTAAAATCTGCACGCTTGTAATTGTACACCTTAGATCTAGAAGCTCGAGGGGCCGGGCCTATGTTAACTTGGAAGTGCGTCACTACGACCAGGTGATCAGAAGTGAACAGTCTGCTGCGAACCTCAGATGTCGCAACGCCACCGCAGGACACCGCCAGGTCGAGGATGTTCTCCCCGCGCGTTGCTGTCGTCACCGACTGCACCGCACCGCACTCCGCGATGGCGTCGACGAAGGTGACGGCCCGCGCGGTGCGCCTCCGCAGACCGGCCTCTCCGTCACCCGTCCACTGGATCTCGGGCAGGTTCACGTCCCCTACCATCAGGAAAGGGCGGCCGGTGCGGTGGAGCCCGCGCATGAGATCCGTGACTCTCTCCGTCTCTCGATCTGCGTCGGGGGCGCGGTAGCAGACGGCTAAGAAGGCTGAGCGGGTTGTGCCCAGTTGCACGACCAGCGACTCGCAGTCGGTCTCGAGGTCGGGTCGGTGCACAGGAGACAGCTGGGACTTGACAGCACACGCTACTCCGCCTCCTCTGCCGCTCCTGTCCCTCCGGAACCACGTAAAGTTCTGCATGCCCGGCTGAAGCTCCGAGTCGGCTACGTGCGGGCTGAGCCATGTCTCTGTCAGACAGATGGCGTCGTAGCCGTCCAGCTCTCCAGCGTGTGCGCGGAGCGTTCCCAACTTGTTTTTCACGCTGCACACGTTCTGTGAGAAGACGCGCAGAGCTGGTCCTGGGTTTCTCTATGTCGCCGGACAAGAGGAATAGCAGCAGCAGCCAGCAGCAGCCGGTCGGCTTCAGCAGCTTGCGTCGGTGCTGTGTGGCAGCTGCCCAGAGGCCGAAGCTGTCCGTGGTATAGGTGATCGCAGCTCCAGGACAGATGGCAGCACCAGAGGCGGTGCAGGTGGCGGCATTCTGAAGCAGCGCTGGTCGCGAGTCAGTTGCTAAGAGTCCGCAGACGCAGCAGAGAGCAAAAGCAAGCGTCACTACCGGGAATCGAACTCCCTCCAGTCCGTCCACCAGAGCACCTCCGAGGCTCTGCACAGGAGACAGCTGGGACTTACAGAGACATGGTCCGGCACGCTGACCGCTCGGCCACCGAGCTCGTTGTATCCATACGCTCCGGCCTTGACCTCCGTCGACACTTGGTGTCATCCTTTTCAGAGGGTCCTGTTGCCATGGCGTCGGCACGGGAACACCCTCATCCACACCCGACACTAAATGGCCTATAGTCGGGAGTGTACACAGTCGAGGCTCACTGGAGAATGCTCAAAAGTGATCTGACAGTCTAAAGAGTGCCATGAACATACACTCAGGTCCTAATTCACCACCAAACCTGGGTGAAATTGAAGAAGAGCGGAGCACTCGCACCCACGTCTGCACAGGGCCGGTGGCGCCCTCTCGATATATAGATATCGCCGTTTAACCTTTCACAATGAAAAAATGTGGAAAATAACGTCTCACTTCAGGTCAGGTCATCTCCGATCGAGCTGAAATTCGCACAGAATATCCGCCAGGGGTCCAGTAGTTCACGCCTAGCAGCATGTGGTGTCACTCCCAGCGGGTTGACCTCCAAAGGTCAACAAGGTCAAAAGGTCGAATTTTGCACAGCACATTGTGGCCTACCCCGAAGAGCTACGGGGATGAATCCAACGCTAAAATGCTCGCACACGCTTGATAAGGTCACTATTTGATCTAAGGTCATTTCAGAGTCAGACGCCGGTACCATTGAACCCTACCATTTTTTGTTTACCATTGAGCGAATAACTGGTGTACATAAATCATTTTACACATTTAAAAGCATGTCAAACTGTCACCCAGATGATGCACTAACTTTTGCCGACAACACCTACTCGATAGTTATCACTGTTTGACCTTGACAATTAAAAAAGTGCAAAAAATGTAACTCCGAGAGGTGCAGTGCAGCCCAGGTTCGGCCCCCAGGTACGCAACATCTCCGATCGAGCTGAAATTTGCACAGAATATCCGCCAGGGGTCCAGTAGTTTACGCCTAGTTGCATTTGTTGTCGCTCCCAGTGGTTTGACCTCCATAGGTCAAGCAAGGTCACGAGGTCTAATTTTGCACAGCACATTGCGACCTACCAGAAGAGCTACAGGGATTAATCCAACGCTAAAATATTCGCACACATTTGGTCTTACTTTTCCCACATCGACCGACCTCTCCAAGTTCACCATTTGACCTAAGGTCATTTTGGGGTCAGCCGCCGGTACCTTTGCACAGCGCATAACTGGTTACATAATTTATTTTACAAATTAAAAGCATGTCAAACTGTGACCCAGGGGGTGCACTAACTTTCGCAAGTAACACCTACACAATGGTTATTACGGGTTGACCTCGACAATTAAAAAAGTTCAAAAAAACTTTACTCCGAAATTGCGATCCAGGTTAAGCCCAGGTTCGGTTTTGCACAGCACATTGTAGCCTACCCAGAAGAGCTTTGGGTATGAATCTAACGCTTAAATACTCGCAAACACTTGGTCTTACTCCCTAGTACCACACTATATTGATGCGACATTTTTGGGGTTGAAATCATGCTGAAATGTAACGTCAAAGTACAACAACGAATCAATATAGATTCAATGGCATTTTCCATCGATTTGACGTTGCGCATTTTTGATACTGGTAGATGGGCAACGTTGTGTGTCGACCAGAAGACCATCTCATCTCAACATTCAAGTCAAATTCGAGGCGTCTGGTGAGAACATCAAATATATATCAAACATATCAAAAACCAAGCCCTGAACAGCAGAACAGCCTCAAATAAATAAAACGTGTACATTTTATTTAATGTCGTGCGGTTACAGCCAAATGACATCGCCTCAACATTGTCTTTCGATAACTTATTGTCATTTTCAGATCGAGACCCAAGTACAATACGATATTGGGCCTTGACTGTCAATAATTCAGTTCAAGATGGTATGGCGGGCTGAAATACCATATTATAAATAGTGAACAGGGAAAAAGGTTTTTCGGTGCAATCTCGTCTTGCATCATGCAACGTTCGGGAACAAATTCTTCGAAATTTGGAAACTCTTGTGCTGGTTACTTTTGGGCCGCTGATGGGAAGGGCATCAATTTCGGGGTTCTACGGCTTCGCTTGCAACAATTATAGCCGCCTGCAACATTTGCAACAATTTGCAATATTTTCGTAATTTTGCTCACGAAGATTTCTTGATTAGGAATCGAACTATGGCATTGTCAGAATGTTACGTCCCCGTAGGTTTGAGATATTACTAAATTCTTGGAGTATTTTTGATGTATGCGTCTGTTTCCATGATTGCAATATTCGATTCGCACCTGACCCCTACAAACATTTGTTTAATTTGGAGGCAAGTCAATCATCGGCGAGCACATAGGTCGCTGCACGGTTAGGGTGGGTGGTGGTGAAATGTTGCGGGTTAATAGGAAATTGGTCCGGTGGAATAAGGTCCGGGTTCCTTGTTCGTGAGCCGGCCTAATGGCTCTCTGGCTCCTCCTTACATGGTTTCAACAACGGTTTATGTCTCCCAAATATCACAATGAGTTCAGAAAAGGGTGCACTGCCCCTCCTGCATGCCCAGTGCAACGCTACGCTGAGCACCATCTCCCACTGGGACTAACAGTCATACGTCCTTGCACTCAGACTCTCCTCATGCATTTACTCAATGAATCTATTGCATACTATGCAGTAAACTGTCAGGTTGTTCTCCTGACCCATTCCTTTTTTCCTATTCCCTCCAGTGGTGCGTAGTACTGTGCCGGGTACGCAGTTTCGGTAGTCCTATGGCGTGCTTATGGCTCCCATAGATACTTGATAAGAGAACCGATTCAACAATTTCTTATGTCTATACTTAACTCGTAAAAATTCCATTGCAAAGTCTGCCGTTGTAGCCTTATTATAGCTGAGCGCTCGCGTCTTATTGCGTATTCCCGAGGCGTCTTCTGATACTGCCACAGCAGCCTACTAAAAACCAAAGTCTCACTGTCAGAGCTACCTGGCTCAGTACGGAATAAATTCCGTCTAACTGCAGTCACTCGACAAATGAGATGGACATAATGTTTCCCATCGTCCTGCCAGTGATGCACCCGGGCTGCCACGGGGCCTACTATCCTCCGAGGTTGTGATCCCAAGGACCCTTCGCTCCCAGGCTTCACGAGGGACATACCTAAAATTCTCCGAGGTCGTGATGCTACGGAGCCTTCGCTCCCAGGCTTCACGAAGGATATATCTAAAATCCTCCGAGGTCGTGATCCTACGGAGCATTCGCTCTCAGGCTTCACGAGGGACATACATAAAATCCTCCGAGGTCGTGATCCTACGGAGCATTCGCTCTCAGGCTTCACGAGGGACATACCTAAAATCCGAAGTCGTGATCCTACGGAGAATTCGCTCCCAGGTTTCACGAGAGGCATAACCTAAACCCTCCAGGTCGTAATCCTGCGAAGCACTCAGCGACTAGCGATTTACCGAGTTTCAGCTCCCAGGGCGTCACGGGGGACATACCTAAAATACTCCGAGGTCGTGATCCTACGAAGCCTTCGCTCCCAGGCTTCACGAAGGATATATCTAAAATCCTCCGAGGTCGTGATCCTACGGAGCCTTCGCTCCCAGGCTTCACGAGGGACATATCCTAAAATCCTCCAAGTTCGTGATCCTACGAAGCCTTCGCTCCCAGGCTTCACTGGGGACATCCTAAAAAACCTCCGAGGTCGTGATCCTACGGAGCCTTCGCTCCCAGGTTCCACGAGGGGAATACCAGTCCGGCTGTGCACGTCGCCCAGTGCGGACGCGCCGCTCTGTGCGGCTTTCCTGCCTGTGAGCCCTCTGCCTCTCCTACCTGTGATTGTGACTGCGTGATTGGCTTCTGTTGATCCTCACGATACCATCGCGTGGACGACTTCTCGGCTGAGCCCCTGCTCAGCACACTTCGGTATACACCGTAACAGCGCTGCAACAACAACCTTCTAAGCACTGTGCTCGGTGGCGCACCCAGGGCCCTGCCCGGCGCGGTGTGTTCTCATCCACCTCAACACGTCGCCGCCGCTGCAGCGCATCTACTGACTGAGCCGCTGCAATTCTACTGAGACTAACCTGACTTGTCAAGTAAGTCTCAAGTAAGCCTGAGGCCACCGCCGCTGTTGTCCCTGCGAGTTCCGCATGCACCGTGATCTGGCCCGGTACCTGGTGCTGCTGGCGAGCTGCCGGCTGCTACTGGCCACTGCCTGCCCTGTGCCCCACCCGTGGCACCAGGACGGCCCCCAGCGCCGCGACCCGGGCCCTCGCTGTCCAACTCACCCAGCCGCTGCCACCGTCGCTGACCATGTTGCGCGACATATTGCTTCGACCCGTCCGGTGCGTCCGCGGCCCAGCAGGCGATTTCAGCCGGCAACCCTGGAAACCTCACCTGGCCTCGCCCCTGCTTCCGCTTCTGACGTCACCGTGATCTCCCCTCCGAGCCTCCGTGACAGGTCACCTGATGCGGGCGCCCTCACCGCTCGCCCGAGCCACAAACGCGCTCACCGCGGCCGGCGCTCCCAGCACCGGCAGCGGGACTCGCTCGGTCGGTAACAGTGGTGCACCCGCGGTGACTCGGGTTACATCAAAATATGCACGCTGAACATCCAATCCGTGCATCCAAAGCTACTGGAACTGAACCTGGACCTCGACCGGTTCAAGTATGACATTGTGGTGCTATGTGAGACATGGCTCCGCGCGAACACCCCGAACCGCTTACTCGTCTTTCCCGGCTACGACATGCCGCGTGCTGACCGGAAGTTCGCGCCGAAGGGTCATGGCGGCGTTGCAGTCTTGTGCCGTTCCGGTATCACGACTAGGAAGATCAGCGTGCCAGTATCGACTAACGCGACATGCAAGCTTGAATCTCTCTGGAACGTGTTGTGGGGACGCCATACTGTTGTGGGGATCGTGTACCGCATACCTCGTCATACGACGGCTGCTCTAGATGCCGATTTCGGCTGCCTGGACATGCAGTATCAACATATTCTAGTCAATCATCCCGACTGTGCTGTCATCATCACCGGCGATCTTAACTAATCTACTTGCTGACTCATCTCATCTGCCTTTTAGGAAACTCGCTGACTTTGTCATCCTACTCCCTGACACAGGTCATCTCCGAGCCTATTTACACGTCCGGTAGCCTTTTAGATTGTTTATCGTCAATCGAGGCATTCTTAAGTGTGTCTGTACCCGTTTCTGTCATTTTAGCCCACATAGGTTCATTAGGATGGTGTGTAACGTGCCCCGCCCGCGCTCGACCCCGATGATCGTCCGAGCTAAGATTTTACGCAATGTCAACCTGAATGTTTTCCATCATGACCTGCAGTCGTGCGATTGGAGTGGCGTGTTAACAGCCGACAGCGTCACCGACATGCGGGACGTATTCTCTGCAAACCTAGGTGCTGACCTCGACCGCCACGCCCCCTACAAGGACGTCAAAATACGGAACCCCGCTGCGCCACCTGTAACCGATAGGACCCGTATCCTGATGGCTAAGAGAGCACATATTCTGCGAACTGACGGACACGGATCCGATACTGACAGAGAGGCCAACAGGGCAGTGAAGTCCGCCATCCGGGCGGATAGGATAGCAGACACTGCCGCTCGGATTCAGTCTGACGGCCCCGGCTCGGTGTGGCGTAACATTCGCCGCACGGTCAGCGGGAAGAGGGCCGGCCCGAGCGTGTCCCCTGCTGTCAGCGCAGAGACCCTGAACGAGTTTTTTTGTTAGCGTAGGCCCGAGAGTGGCTGCCGAGGTGGCTAGCCGGGGTGACGCACCGGATGTCCCAGTCCGTCTGCCCAGAGTTGGGGCTTGCACCTTCAGCCTACAGCCTGTCACACTCAAGCAGCTCCACCGCACTGTTTTTACTATGCGCACTGAGCAGCACATCGGCGAGTGGGCCTGATGGTTTCTGCATTCGTATTTTCAAACTGGATTTTAACGTCATCGGCTCCATTCTTTTGCATATCATCAACGCAAGTATCACTGGAAAAGAAATACCACTTGTTTGAAAACATGCCCTCGTCCATCCAGTTTTCAAGTCAGGTGACTCCGAGAACCCGTCCAACTACCGATCCATTTCGCTAGTTCCGGTCATCTCCAAAATCGTGGAAAAGTTCGTCCAGACCCAACTACACAGGTTCCTCTACTAATCACCTGACTCCAACCCAGCACGGATTCAGACCATGCCACTCTACGGAAACCGCCCTTCTCAGCATCTCTGACCGTGCGCTCTCGGCCATGGATCAGAGCCAAATTTCGATTGTTTGCCTGACTGATCTGAGTAAGGGATTTGACGTCATCAGCCACTCCAAATTGATATCCAAATTGCAGCTTCACTGCATCGAGACAAGCTGGTTCGAAAATTATCTCTCTGGGACACTCTCAAAGCGTGAGTTTCACCGATTCGGCCAACAACAAACAGATCTCGGACCCGCGACCTATCGACCAAGAGGTCTTCCAGGAATCCTCACGGGGCCCCTGCTCTTCACTATCTTCACAAATCACCTCAGCCTTCACGCAGCTGGAGCATTTGTTGTTCAGTACGCCGACGACACCCAAATTCTCGTTTCTGGCCCTAAATCTGACTTGCCCGGTCTCATCGCCCGTCTAGAATCAGTACTGGCCTCACTGGATGACTATTTCTGTGCATATGGTCTGAAGGTGAACGAAACTAAATTTGAACTGCTCCCGATCGGAACGCGTCAAAATCTCCGCACGCTGTCTCTGTCTCTGTCTCTGTCTCTGTCTCTGTCTCTGTCTCTGTCTCTGTCTCTGTCTCTGTCTCTGTCTCTGTCTCTGTCTCTGTCTCTGTCTCTGTCTCTGTCTCTGTCTCTGTCTCTGTCTCTGTCTCTGTCTCTGTCTCTGTCTCTGTCTCTGTCTCTGTCTCTGTCTGTCTCTGTCGTGTCTGTCTCTGTCGTGTCTGTCTGTGTCTGTCTGTCTGTCTCTGTCTGTCTGTCTCTGTCTGTCTGTGTCTGTCTGTCTGTCTCTGTCTGTCTCTGTCTGTCCTGTCTGTCCTGTCTGTCCTGTCTGTCCTGTCTGTCCTGTCTGTCCTGTCTGTCCTGTCTGTCCTGTCTGTCCTGTCTGTCCTGTCTGTCCTGTCTGTCCTGTCTGTCCTGTCTGTCCTGTCTGTCCTGTCTGTCCTGTCTGTCCTGTCTGTCCTGTCTGTCCTGTCTGTCCTGTCTGTCCTGTCTGTCCTGTCTGTCCTGTCTGTCCTGTCTGTCCTGTCTGTCCTGTCTGTCCTGTCTGTCCTGTCTGTCCTGTCTGTCCTGTCTGTCCTGTCTGTCCTGTCTGTCCTGTCTGTCTGTCTGTGGGGCTGTCTATTGTATTACGATCGTGGGGTTATTCACAATAAGTCGTGGCTATTACCACCCAGAATCAAACGGTACAGGAATAGAAACATGCAGGTCGAAATCACGAGACATATGCCACACACACACATACACAAACACATTCAGCGACGTCCTGTATCGCTAGCGGTTGTCAGATGTGCCTCCACAGCACGAACAAAGCATCGATGTGTCATTTCGGTGACACCGGCATGCAGTGTGTTGTACAACGCTGGAGCATGATAGGCAAATCGTCGTTTCCCAGCATCGGTTCTCGGTCTGGGGAGACGCAGGAGTCTGTCCTGCCGGGTGGTCCTCTCGTGCGTCACGACACCGGACAAACAAGCTCGCGAGCGAATGAGGCGCGCCCTGCCGCAGTACCTTGTGGGTCAAGGCAAGCATGCGAGCCTCTGTCATCTGTCGGGGCGCCATCCAGCGGAGTTGCTCACGCAGATCAGCCACATGCTCGAATTTACGTCGTCCAAAGATGACTCTGGCAGCAAAGTTCAATATCTTTTGAATCCTGTCGAAATTTGTATGGGTGCCATTGCCATAGACTGTAAGGCAGTAGCTGATCCGCGCGAGCACCAACGCTGTTACAAGAATTTTGACGACGCCGTCGGGAAGATAATGCCGGCAATGAGATGGGCCGATCAGCACGCTCATGCATTGCCGGCTCAGCTCGAACACGTGTGGATCCCAGGACAGGGCGCTGTCAAAGACGACTCCCAGGTTCCTCACCTCCGTTCGCGGCTGCAAGACTACGTCGCAGAAGCTCACTTCAATATCTGGGAGAGAGCGTAAATTCTGGCGGCTGCCAAAAATGATGAGTTTAGTTTTGTTTGCGTTAACTTGAGAGCATGCGAGCGGAACCAACTGCTCAGCGACGCCAGCGAACCTTCCATGCGCGAGGTGAGTCCCATGAGGTCATCTTTCGGCCCACTCACCAACACCTGGGTATCATCGGCGTATTGGAAGACAAGTGCTCCCTCTGAGTACAATGACAGGTTATTTGAGAAAATTGTGAACAGAAGTGGGCCTAATGGAAGAGCCTTGAAATACACCCATGTTGTTGGCGAGCGGCCGTGACAGCGCCCCGCATCCGGACCCATCGTTCAGTGACACACTCTGGGTGTGTCCCTGAAAATAGGCGGCGAACCAGGAGGCTTCAATACCGTACAAACACAGTTTTTGAAGAATAATTTGTTGGTCAATGACGTCAAAACATTTGCTCAAATCAATTAGGCACAGCATTGAAATCACCCCCCTTTCGATGGCGGCCAGTATTTTTGGTCAGAAACAGACAAAAGCGCGGTTTCAGTGGAATGACGGGGTCGGAAACCGTGCTGAGTGGATGAGGGAAGGGGTTGCAGGTAAGGTAGTATTGCCGATAGAGTAGACTTGCCGATGGACGACGCGCTCGACTATTTTGGTGATGACTGGGACAAGGGATATTGGGCGGAAGTTTGAAGGGTCGGATGGGTCTCCGGATTTGTGGATGGGGTTGACTATGGAGTGTTTCCAATTATCTGGGATGTCGGGCCGGGTCAGACAGGAGTTGATAATGTGGAGGACGATGTCACCGATAGCTGGGAAACCGGCCCTCAGCATGCGGATGCACACACCGTCAGCGCCGCAGGCAGCCGAGTTCCGCATGCTGAAGACCGTGTGTCCGAGCATCTCCCGAGTCACGGGAGAGAGCGCGAACGAGCAGGCCCCGACACGGGGAGACTCGTCCCAACAACAGGGACCGGTCCCCGCGCCCCGATCTCCGCAGCCACCCGGGGACCCACAGAGACGAAAAACTCGTTAAGTTGATCCGCCGTCGCGTCTGGCCAGACTGGCCTCCCGTCCCTCTTCCCCGAAATCACCGTCCCTATACAGTGCCACACTCTGGCCGGACCACGCTCGCCGATCTCCCTCTGTATATCACGACGCCGGTCGCTACGCACAGCGGAGCGGACAGCTCGGTTTAAGGCGGCCGCACACTAGGCCATTCGGCGCGCGATATCACTGCGACATTCCGCGATTCCGCGGTATTCAGCCGCTGAAAAGCTCGACCGGACGAGCTTTTTTCCACCGCGGAAAAAAAGCTGGTCCAGACGAGCTTTTTCCGCGGCTGAACACCGCGGAAACGCGAAATGTCGCAGTGATATCGCGCGCCGAATGGCCTAGTGTGCGGCCGCCTTTACATTTGTGTACTCTGCGGAGTCACGACCAGAGTGCGCCAGCGCTGCCCGACGGCGGGCCATGAGGTCACGGGTGGCCGCGGAGACCGGAGGCGCGGTGGGGTTTCGAATGGTCAGCTTTCTCAGCGGGGCATGGGCGTCAATAATCGGTAAGAAACGAGTCGAAAATACGGTCCGCTGCTCACCCACGGTCGGTGCAGTAAAAACATCCCCCCCAGTCTGCACAACAAAGGGCATGGTTAAAAGCAGCTAAGTCAACGCGTTTCAAGTAGCGAGAACAGATGACAGTTGGCTTCACACGAGGCTTTGGAACATTTACACGCACGCTTATGAATTTGTGAGGGCTAAAATGGCAGTGCAGAACGTTTACATTTCGTACGATGTCTCGATTATTAACAATACACACGTCTAACAGAGAGCCAGAAGTAAAAGTGGGCAACGTCACAAGCTGGTCGAGAGAGTGATCAGTTAAAAATTCCGCAAGCCGCCGTCGCGCAGGATCACATCAGTCCTTATTATCACAGTTAAGATCGCCATAGATGACTAGAGGGGATCTAGGGAAGTCAATCAGTACTCGCTGAAGCTGGGTCTCCAGGTCGGTAAAGTCATCCTGCAGGGCAGCCACTGTGTACCGGGGTGGCCGGTACAGGGAGCCGATGACGAGCTGTCGTCCCCGATCGAGCTTCAGCAGCGCCCACTGCGACTCCAGCCTGCTGGCGGGGCTCCCGGAGCCCGGAATGCTCAGTGCAGACGAAGTGATCCCGGTCTTCGTGAGGATGGCGACACCGCCATAGCCTCGCCCATCGGGGCGGTCCACCCGGTTGATGGCGTAACCTGGGAGCACGACAAGGCGACTGGGCGTGGTCGGTCGCAGCCACGTCTCCGACAAGAGCATGACGTCGAAGTCATGACGCTGCAGCTCGTCTGTGATTTCCAGCAACTTGGGCTTCAGGCTATGGATGTTGAGAGCTCCAACATGTAGGCCGCCGTCTGGGATCCTCCGCCCGCCGCCGCGCCCCTCCGTCCGCGCGCGCCGCGCCGCTGGGGCCTCCTCCCTCTGCCTCGCGGCCGCCGTGACCCAGCGCGGTCGCCGGCCGGGAGAGAGTGGCCCGGCCGCAAATTCCCGAAGTCTAATAACCATTCGCACTCGGAATTGGAGATGACTTCATAGCTGCTGGGCGAGTCCATTATACCACCGGGGGAGGTTGCCACCTCCCTGAATAGGATGCTGGGCCGCGACAATCGAGGCCCTATAAGCGACAATAATCTAAGCGATCGCTGTGTGTGATGCGCTTAGCCTCGGTGCGCAACATATGAAGCATATAGTTTATTCTCGTTACGGCGCGGTCGTCAGGCAGAAGTGTATTTGATCTCCGTTTACATGTCAGATCGGTAGGCAACAGTACCTATATTCGGAGTTTGTATTATATTTGTATTGCTTTGTTTATACTTGAAAACAGGCGGTCGACCAAAATAGCAGTGTTAGACAATTATTTCCTGAATATTTCGATAATATGTATTTATTTCGATCGCATACGTAATATTAGAAGGTAAGGCGTTGAATTTTAAATACGTACTTTTCCACCCAGAGATTCCATGAAACGAGCATGGAGCAAGTCAGTTCAGTTGGCACATGCGACAACTGTGTTTAGAAAGCGGAAAATGCGTTTATATTTCAACCTCTGTTTTCTATTACCTGTCGAGGCTCGCCAATAGAAGTTAATAGTAATTTTGAAAGACAAGTATTTTTCGCTATCGCGACAGGAAACAGCTGGCGACGCCACAGTATCACGTCCAGATAAACCACGAAGCAATTTTCATCACCATCGATTTGCAATTATTTTAATTACGAATCGTCGCAAACAACTCAGTGCCGTATCCAATTCAAAACAACTCAAACCGTCGGCAGTACTCCATAGCAAACAACAACGCGCAGCAACCAAAACGCTGGCGCTCAACGTCTCCAGAACTCAAACGGAAACGACGATCCAACGTAAATCACAAACTCTCGTAACCTGCTCGGAGTGGTCAAATCGCCTAATGACTCTACCTTCTATATACGGCCTTTCTCACAGGATCCAACACAAAAATAGCTTCCAGATCCTCCAGATTAACCAATGAGCATGCGCAATAGGTAGGGAGACTGTGACGTCACAGTGACGTCACATCCAAGCGAATTCGACCAATCAAATGAATTTGTGCGAATGGTTATTAGACTTCGGGAATTTGCGGCCCGGCCGGCCCGCAGAGCCGAGCGGCGCCTCAGGCACTGTGACGTCACAGGTCACGCGCCCGGCCGGCCCGGGCGCATGTGCATGTGTATGTGTATATGTGTATGTATGTGTATGTGTATATAATGATCACTAAAACATTGTTACAGCAATACTATTTCAGTATAAATGAATGCAGCCACTGCACTGCATATATTTGCACAATTTAACAGTGTGCTTGAAACGTTAAGAATCGTTAAATCTTTTGATTCAATCAGCCTTGATTTGATGCAGGTTTTGATTCAATCACGATTCATGAATCAAAAGATATGTCGGTGAATCAATTATTTTGTATGCAAGGAATTTTGATTGAACAATTCCGATCCATTCAATCGGTGTCGAATCAATAACCAGTCTGGTGGTTAGGGATATCTCAGTCGCCACTAGAGCCCTTTATGGAATGGGAATCCCCATGGAACCCATAGAACGGGATGTAAATGGGTGGGAATGGGACCATTTTTGGAAATGTAACGGGTTGGAACGGGTTTGGGACAGACCATATAATGTTTTAGCACCACAAAAAGTGATATGCTGAAATGGGTGGGAATGGGAGCCCCATAAATTATTAATTCGGATTGGAACGGGTTTGGGTCTGGCTGAATGGGCTGGAAGGGGATGGGGGCTGAAAACGTGTCCCATGAATGGCCGCCACTTTCCGCCACTTTCCGCCACTTTCCGCCACTTTCCGCCACTTTCCGCCACTTTCCGCCACTTTCCGCCACTTGCCGCCACTTTCCGCCACTTTCCCACAAGTCAGGGGTGGGGGTGCTTCTGCACGTGCGCACGTGTGCACCACGTATTTGTATCTCGGAAACTACTTTCCTGATCGAGTTGAAATTCACCCAGATTCCAAAATGCATCATGGTTGAATCGTTCCAAAAAAAGTTGAATCAATAACCAGTCTGCTAACCACACACCAGATTTGAACACAGTCGGCTCATCAGTTGCCCCCACCTACTCCAAATTGTGTGGCGACGTTCCTGATCCAACAACCCCTGATCTCCCCCACTCTGCCGCTAATGAGCAATTGTTCAAAGGATATTGAAATTCGTGATATTCCGGAAATAATTTAAAGATACTTATTTTGGCTGGGAAATACAAAACTTAGGAATATCATGACATTTGCATTGGATTTTGTATACATTTATCACCAGGTAAGCATATTCTATTTTAATTGAATACCTATCAAGCGAAAAATGACATGGAAATACTGAAATCAGGGTGGGCAACATTTCCTGACTGGGGGGGGGGCATTTGCCCCCGCCCCCCCCCCCCCCCATTTAACATGTTAACACATGCCCTGAAAAGAACACTGAATTATTTGCGCCGCTTAGGCCGTAGCGGCGCGGATTTTGTTATGTTATTTTGTTTGGGGGAAGGGGGATTTTTCGGTGGTTTTTGTATATTTTTTTATATTTTGCTTTATTTTTGGTGGTGCCCCTGGTGCCCTGGCGCGGTGGTGCCCCTGGTGCCCTGGCGCAGCTGTGCCCCTTCACGGCTCAAGGGGGGTCATGACCCTCGGACCCCCCCCCCCCCCCCCCCCTGGATCCGGCACTGTGCATATCCTCTGAATAGGAAGCATTTGAATATTTTCATTGACTTATAATGGGGAGGTCACGAAATTGACCCGACCTTAGGTCACCGATATAAAAAAATCCGAGATAAACGAATTGTAGGTACCTATGCTATGGACCTTCTGAAAGTCTGTAAGTTTGAAACTAATCGGTCAAAAACTGTCTATGGTACGACCGCATTTTTTGGAGATGGGGTCACGTGACCTGGCCTAGTGACCTGATCTGAGATGACTCGAGGTTAAGAATTGCACACAATGTGGGTAATTGATGCCCGAACACATGTGCAAAAAAACAATGGCGCGCAGCGCCGCCGTTTTCCGCTATCCTTGAGAAACGTTAGGGGGTGGGAGTCTAAACGCTCCCCCCGACACGGCGCGGGATAAGTCGGTCAAAATAAAAAATAAAGACATTGCTTTGAAATTTGTTTTAGATATGTTCCATATGTTCTCTAATTACATCATTTTATAGTTACATCATTATTACATCATTTCCGTTTTTTTTAATATCCTCAATATTTTGATATTGTGGATTTTTTTTACGAAAACCGTTTTTTTTTGGGGGGGGGTAAAAAAATCACAAATCAGAGATAGCCATTTGAACGAAAATGTAATTTCCTTTCTTCTGACTTTTGTATTTGCAATGTTCATCAAACCTCTATTTTCTACGGTTTTTCAAACATGTATCGTTTTTCCACCAACAAAAAATGCATGACATTATGTCATGCATTTTTTCCCTCGCCCTATTTTTTCCCTTTTTCACCTTCGCCCTGCGGGGGGCTGACAGCCCCCCCCCCCCCCCCTGTTAACTTTCAAACCAAGCAACTTAGAGCAATGCGGTAAGAACCAGTGTAACGATGCTTACATTTTTTGGTTCGGACTACAGCTAAATTTTCCGCCGCTCAGCGCCTGAACCCGGGCGGTGGTCGCAGATATGATACAAATGCCGTCAGCCGTGTTTCGAGAAGAAACAAATTCATTAGCTAGCCAGTATTGCCATCCAAGACGTGTAAACACCGCCAGCAGGTCAGCGACACCCGACCCTCCCACCCCTTCCTCCCCATCCCACTTGCCGACAAAGACGGGTGCCGTCCCCTAGACGCACCTGTATATACACACCCCTCCCCCCGTTCGAAGGGGGCCTCAGCAGAGTGAGAGACAGAGGAGCCGGCTGCCATCCGCTGCCCACCTGTCGCCTGCCACCTGTCGTTGGCCGACTCGTCATCCGTCCGCCAGAGTCGCGTAAACAAACCGCCAGCAGGCCCTCAACATCCGACCCCATCCCCCCCATCCCAATGGCCGACAAGGATGCGCACCGGCCACCAGACGCGCCTAGATACATATGCTACCTACATATACATACCTCTCCCCATCCCTCCCTCCCACGTCCGGCGGAACAAGATAGAGAAGCCTGCAGTCATCCGCTGCCCGCCTGTCACCTGCCCCCTGCCGTCCGCCGGCGCGTCGTCCACCGGAGTCGCGGGGAAAAAAACGCCGGCGGGTCCTTTCTCCCACCTCCCCCTCCCCTCCCCCGATGCTCCTGCCCGGCCTGACATATACAGAGTCACCTCCCAGATCACCAGGTGTGCAAACTGAGCAGCCAGCGCCCATCAACAGAGGACCGAGCCGGAGATCTGCCGCGGGGCGCGCACAAAAACAAACATTAAAATCAGAGCAGCTGAGCAACCATGGTCACCTCCAGACGCCGGACACCGGCCAGGCCGTCATCTGTCGGATGTATAAACACAGCCAAGGGGTCGGAGTGAGCCTCCCTCTCTACCCCACTTCCGACTAGGCAGATCACCAGGTGTGCAGACTGAGCAGCCAGCGCCCATCAACAGAGGACCGAGCCGGAAATCTGCCGCGGGGCGCGCAACAACAAACAAACCAGATCAGCTGGACAACCAGAATCACCTCCAGACGCCGGACACCTGCCAGACCGTCATCTGTCGGACGTATAAACACAGCCAAGGGGTCGGAGTGAGCCTCCCTCTCCACCCCACTTCCGACTAGGCAGATGCCAAATACCCGGCGGGCAAGCGGGACGGCGACATCTGTCCGCGACGCGAGGAGGGGGCGTCGCCAGACCGGTCCCTGGACTTCACCACCAACAAGATGCGAAAACGCAAAATTCCGGCCTGCCGATCGGCTGATAAACAAACCACCATATCAACACCTGATGAGACTGTCCGGCTGACAGCGAGAGGGCGCAGATGGTCTCCAAGGACCAAGCCGGCGGCCACAGGTCCGCCATACAACTCGGGCCACCCATGAGGTTGGAAGGCAGCCGGGCAGACGGAAATAACTGCGATATATAACGGGCAGAGGTGGTTAGAGAAAGAACAGTGAGACCGGGAGGAGAACCTGGGACAGTCGCGCCGGGTGGAGAACCTGGGACAGTGGCACAGGGAGGAGACTGGGAGAGTCGCACCAGCAGGGAGATAAGCGCCGGAGGGCCTCGCCAGCAGTCGTGATGGGGACGGAGTCAATACGCGCCGGACAAGTCGTGCACGGCTCATTGATCAACAATGCAGTGATGTCAGCCCTTTGAGACTGATGGAGCGGCCAGGTGATTGACTGAGTGCTGAGACGGACGCCGCGGACCGGATGTCGGGGAGCCGTCGATCAACGCATCTGCCCGGGCTTCACCTGTCATAGTAAGGCCGCTGCTCATTCCCCGCCCGCACAATATCCAAATATCCACGATCCGTCACTCACCCTGCGTCATACTTAACGGTCCTATGTCCAGACAGGCGATCTGGGGCGGTAGGGATCTCGGGCTGGGAGGGACGGGGCAGCCGGCCAGCCAGGATCTAATGACCCAGAGAAGGGATCTTTACCATGAGGAGGAGAGGGGTGAAGTGTGGATTTTGAGGCTGGGCGGGGACCGGAGTGTTATGGACTAGTTGATGGTGTGACGGACCAGCAGAGGAGAGCGGGGGGAAATATGTGTCACGGGAGGGATGTAAATAAACTTTTCAGGCGCGCGACGTAGCTATTAATATGACATGTAACCGTACAGGTGAGGGGGATAATAAAGATGAAGGATTGCAAAGACGGATGGTGTCATTGAATTGAACGGAGTGATGATCGATGAGCCACAAGGCGGGATGGAGTCGGAACGGGTTTGGCGTGCCCGAGGAGCCTATTCAGTTTAACGTAAATTGACGCCGTCTCATTTTCAGTAAGAGACGGGCCTTGGGTAGCTATGAATGCACAGGAATGCTTGGCAAACTCTCGCGCCAAGTACGTATCATTATGGGTCTTCTTAACGCTGTGGTTATTTAAGACATTGGATAAATGTTATTTGAGGACTTTTATATGACGACCGTACAATACTGTATACGAAATGCCTTTCAGTTCGTATGTTTCAAAACACGAAAGATGATCCCCAGTGATCCCCAGTGATGCAGAACGCTCTTCATTTCGTTGGTGGAAAGCCGTCAACCGAATATCTCTTCTGAACTCATAAATATTTGTCCGTATGCACTGAAATTTAAGTCAAAGTTTTAAGTAAATCTGGGTTTTAATTATTCTTCGTTGAATGTATACGAACCGATTGGCAAGCTCATTGTCAGTAGACAAGTTTGATTTGAGAGTAGCTGCTAGCAAGCTATCGGCAAGTACAAAGTTTACTGTATATGATGCTTCTACATAAACACAGTTAAATCATAAACTTAACTGCAACTCAACGTTTGTAAGGAGATATCTCATTTATCCAATTATCTTGCGCCTGAATAAATTGTTCACGGCGATGTGTTGGCACCGGTTTCGCAGAGAAGTATCGTGTTATTTAAGTATGTCAGGGCGTTGACATCCCAGCAATGGCCGCTATGATGTGACGCGTCTCCGTACCCGGCCCGCCGAGGCCAGGCACGTGGGGAATGAACCGCTCACGGCGGCGGCGAAGGCGGCGGCGAAAGGGTCCGGCGGCTAATTGACACCAGCTGACACCAGCGGCGGAGGGGAGGGGAGCCGGCTCGGGCGCATAAACACTGTGGGACGGACGTTGAAGATATGTTTCGAAGAGTTAAAGTTATAGATGTTTTCAGTTACAGGGAATTATACGCGGAATTGTTGAAATGGATATAAATATGACGGACTAGCCAATGGCCCTAACATAAGTTTACCTGGGACAACACTAGCAACATACACACACACACACACACACACACACACACACACACACACACACACACACACACACACACACACACACACACACACACACACACACACACACACACACACACACACACACACACACACACACACCACCACCACCACCACCCACTGACGTCGAACACGCGAGGGAGATTGGAGAATCAAGGAATGACGAGCTTCGATGATGATTATTTAATCCTAGCCGGGAAACGAGGTTGGTATGTGCTACGCCCCTGTGTGTATTTTGACTCTGCTGATAACGGTTGGTTCGCTGACGGGTTTGGGTAATCACCTAACGAGGGAGGTATGCGGGATATTAATGTCGGGCGCCCAGGAGGGACAAAGTAAGTTGTTTTGATAGTGGATTCGTTCCCGAGCCATGACGCTTAACCAGGAACTAACGCCGTAAGACGCCAGATGCTGTGGTGGCCAGTGGGGCTAGCGAGCGGGTGAGTCGAGCGATGCAGTGCCGCTGAGGTGCGTTGGGCGAGGGATTGTGCCGCTGGAGTGAGGTGGTTTGGGCGAGGGATTGTCCCGCCGGAAAGGAGATCGGTGGTTGAGATGTGAGAAGCTGGTGATGAGGGGTGAGGGGGTGCCGCCCGAGAGGAGGAGATATATGCCCATCGAGGGGGACCTGTGATGTACGCCGAACGATCAGGCCGGCCATGGCGCTTTGTATCGCAACGTGCAGCTCTTGTTCTCCCGACTTTCGGATGAAAATATAGGTTATGTCCATCGCAAAGTTACTCAGGTGGTGCCGGCCAACCGGGTGGCGCTAACTCGAACGAGATCGCGACGTGCGGAGGTGTTAGGATCAGTGGCGGCGCGGGGAGAGGTGATTGCCTCCGTGCGACTGAACAGGTCCATCGCGCTGGCCAGGTGATTGTGTAACGGGTTCCGGCTTCTCTGTCTGCTTCTGCGATTTCTTGCAACATGCAACATTTTTTTCGAATTTCATGAAAACTCTTCTCTGGTTAATTTTGGGCCGCTGAATGGAATGACATAAATTTTGAGGCTCTCTGGCTTAATCTGCATCAATTTGAGCTGCTTGCAACAATTTTCAACAATTTGCAACAATTTTGAAATTTTGCTCACGGAGTTTTCTTGATCAGGAATCGAATTATGGCATTTTCGGAATGTTATATCCCCGTGTTTTCGAGATATTACTACATTGTGTGGTTACAAATGAAGAATCGAACTGGTCCCGCTCATACATTTTTTATTTTGGAGGCAGGTCAAGCACCAGCGAACATATAGGTCGCTGCATGGTCGGGTCCAGGTGGTTAGCTAGTCCGTATTTCACTTGGAATTTTACGGGACTTCTGATGGGATCAATGCTTAGGGATTTGTAACTCTTACACCTTTATTTAATCCAGGCTCACATTTGAAATAGCCTCACACATGTCCTTTTTCCTTCTGGGTCCATTCCTGCCGCTCGCTACTGTTGGGATCCACGACTTACTGCGGTTTCCGTGGTGCTCCAATCGCCAATCCACGCCACCTCAGCACCCTGACTCCTCCTACGGCATTTATCTGAGGTGGATGGCCATTCTGGCCCACACGTCGCCACCCCAGCACCCTGACTCCTCCTACGGCATTTATCTGGGGCGGATGGCCATTCCGGCCCGCACACGTCACCACCTCAGCACCCTGACTCCTCCTACGGCATTTACCTGAGGCGGATGGCCGTTCTGGCCCTCACACGTCGCCACCCCAGCACCCTGACTCCTCCTACGGCATTTATCTGGGGCGGATGGCCATTCCGGCCCGCACACGTCACCACCTCAGCACCCTGACTCCTCCTCCGGCATTTACCTGAGGCGGATGGCCATTCTGGCCCTCACACGTCGCCACCCCAGCACCCTGACTCCTCCTACGGCATTTATCTGGGGCGGATGGCCATTCCGGCCCGCACACGTCACCACCTCAGCACCCTGACTCCTCCTACGGCATTTACCTGAGGCGGATGGCCATTCTGGCCCTCACACGTCGCCACCCCAGCACCCTGACTCCTCCTACGGCATTTATCTGGGGCGGATGGCCATTCCGGCCCGCACACGTCACCACCTCAGCACCCTGACTCCTCCTACGGCATTTACCTGAGGCGGATGGCCATTCTGGCCCTCACACGTTGCCACCCCAGCACCCTGACTCCTACGGCATTTATCTGGGGCGGATGGCCATTCCGGCCCGCACACGTCACCACCTCAGCACCCTGACTCCTCCTACGGCATTTACCTGAGGCGGATGACCATTCTGGCCCTCCTGGTTTCCCAGAACCTGGCGTTACCGGACTCTTTCGAGTGCCCGCCAGTATTTCGCGACTTACGGCGCGCGATCCAACTCACTTCTTGGCATCGCGGAATGGACCCAAAAAAACAAACAATCTCATCATCTAACTCCCATTCTCCTGGAAACATAACTTTCTCCTTCCGAACTAAATATTCCCACCGAAACCGGTCTATACATCTGAGACCTTTGCCATCTTTTGTTAAAAGGGTCTCCTCTTAGTTGAATTCCCATTCAACTCCACCTCCTTTCCCCCATCACCCGTCGGCGCAGCAGACCGTGTCGGCAGGCGTAATACGCACAGGGGCGTGGCACGCAATGTCTCTTCCTCCTCGCGGTATCCCTTTTTTGGGGGGCTCTGTCATGACCCTTCATTTCTGTACTTGTCAGATACCGCGAACTATGTCAATTATCTGTATTCTCGAACACAACCTTCCCCGCCCGCGGCCGCCACACAACTCCCCCAGCCCAACCCCGCACCGCTGGCTCGAGAACAGGAATCCAGCCGGCAGTGCACGTGCGCCGCACGTCGGATGCACCTCCCGCCCGCTGAACTGCAGACGCAACCCAGGCACGGTAAGTCCAGAGGCCATCAGTAACTACATTAGTAACTACACTCCTCCCTGATCATCCTGATCACAACACCATCGCCTATGAGGTAGCCTACGGACGCGCTGGCTACGTCTAAGAACATGAGCCGGTGCTACAGTTCTTCCAGCAGGTAACTGAGCAGCCTCTGCAGACCGCGGTACTGAATTATCAGCCCCCGATCTCGGAACCTCAGACGAACTCGTGACTTCCACAGTACACGGCACCCGCACATCAGCCTGCGGCATTGGCGCATCAACAATCAGTGGAACATCGGCATCTGCGCTGATTGGCGCCGTGGTATCTACGTCTGTTTGCTCGTTACAGGGCGGCGCTTGTTGCACGCAGCGCCGCAGGTCCCTTACATGTCGCGAAACCCCATCCACGTCAACAACCTGTCGTGAGACCAGACCTGTCACCGTGCCGCGTTTTGATCGTTCTGAGCACCGAGTGCCGCGCTGTCTTACCCACACAGCATCGCCGACCGCGAATGCGTCCCCTCCCACTGTCGGAACTTCAGGCTCCTCCGACCCGGGCTCGAACTCCGGCGCAGCGGAGTCGGACTGGTCGCCCTCGGGTCGCACACAGTCTCTGATCGTATAACGGTAAATTCGACTGGCGGGGCTACTAGCAGCCGCCTCGCCGTCACGAGGCGACACGTTGTACAAATGCACTGCCTCGTTAACGGGACACCGTTTCCTCGCGGCGATGACCTTCACTGTGCGGTGATTGCGCTCGACAATCCCATTACCGCTTGGCACGTGAGCAGCTCGGAACCGCAGCGACACATTCCAGCGAACAGCAAAGGTCCTAAAGTCGCGGCTGCGGAACACAGTACCATTGTCGCTCAAAAGCTCAACAGGCGCCCCCCGCTCACAGAACACCTCAAGCGCCCGAACAACGCTACCGCAGTCCTCGCGGCGCAGTGGCCGCCACAAGCTGTAACGGGACGGTCCGCAGTCCACAATGGTCAGGTAATGCTGGCCGTGATAGTGTGTGATGTCAATCGCGAGTCGCTGCCATGTCTCTGGTACGTCCAGCGTCCCGTGACGCCACTTCACGGGTGCCGGGTCAATCGCGCGACACACATCACAGTCCAGCACCGCGGCCCGCGCCTGAGCTCGCGTCACAGTCTGCCCGATATAGCGCCGCGCGAAATACAACGTTCGTCGGACACCGGGGTGACCAGCGCTCACGTGTTCCTCGGCCACGGCCACTGCACTCACGCCTCGCTCGGCCGCAGACGCCGCACTCGCACCGGCGTCTCGCTCGGCCACAGCCGCTGCACCCACAGCTGCTGCATGCTCGGCCACAGCCGCTGCACCCGCGTCTCGCTCGGCCACAGACGCCGCACTCGCACCGACGCCTCGCTCGGTCGCAGCCGTTGCACCCGCGTCTCGCTCGGCCACAGACACAGCACGGACAGCCGGCTGAATGTTCACCGTCGAGCCGTCACGCACTCGCACACGCTCAGCCTGGCTGAGCCACGCTCGAGGCACACGCGTTAGAACATCAGCGCGGTTCTCCGCCGATCGGACCAGCACCACCGACAGGTCAAGTCCGAGCTCGCTGGCCAGCTGGCGGATGATCTCAACACGGCGTCTGATGAGCATCTCGCCATGCGCTTTGGTGCGGAGGCGAGCACGGCCAGTCAGAGCATCATCCACCCAGCGGTGCACGGTCGCCGAGTCCGTCCGCAGCTCAATGACGCGCATGCCCCAGGCCACAGCCAAGTTTACACCACGGATGGCCGCGTCTAGCTCGGCCATATTGATGTGCGCCGACACGTCACTGCGCAGCCAGCACGCGTCCTCGACGACACCGCCATCTGGCAGCTCCACGACAACGCCCGAAGCCAGCGAGCTGGCGTCAGTCCACACAATCACTGCATCGCCACTCACGTCCCATCGGCCCTTAGTTGGGTCGTTGGCCTTCACTCTGGCTATCAGCTCCTCAACCAGCCGCGGCACGTTCTCCTCCTCGACGGGATCGTCCCAGCCGTTCGTCACTTCATTGACCAACCGCTTGACGAACGAGGCAGCCGGGCGGAGCCAGCCGCACACCGGATGGTGGCTGGTCAGCTGCCCGCAGATGG
Organism: Chirona hameri; assembly: GCA_036785665.1. Lineage (NCBI taxonomy): Eukaryota > Metazoa > Arthropoda > Thecostraca > Balanomorpha > Balanidae > Chirona > Chirona hameri. The sequence continues at coordinate 104,808 of JAXIVJ010000149.1, read as the reverse complement.
AGAACACCTTTCGCTTCGTCAAGGGCTTCGTCACGTCCTTGATCTGATTGTCTCTGCCCCATCTCAGGTCTCCAGTCGGCTCCCCCCAGACCCTCAGTCCGAGGATGCGAGCGCCGTCCTTTGCTCGCTCCGGGGTTTTGCTCTCGAGCCCGTAGGCTCGGAGATGCTCGGCCACTTCAGAGGCAGACATCTTGGCCTCGTCCACCAGGATGTCATCGACGTACGTCGAGACAGCTGCCGCGACGCGCGAGTCCTGTGCCACGGCCGTGTCCAGCACCGTCTGCATGACTGACGGCGCAACGTTTAGTCCGAAGCCGAGCCGAGTCAGCGCGAACCTTTTCCCCCTGAACCAGACGGTCTGGTACGGCCAGAGAGCCTCCTCTACGTGGACCTGCAGAAACGCCTTCTTCAAGTCCAGCAGCGCCACGTCAGCCCCCATCTGTCGCCACCTGCGCAACCGCTCTGCGCAAACGTCCGCGTCGGCCGTGAAGGCCGTCACATGGCGATTCAAGGATCTAAAATCCAAGACCGGCCGCACTTTCGTCCTCTGCACTACCGCCATCAACGGTATCGATCCCTTGGGCGGACCCAGCTGTCTCTCATCGTACTCTCGCAGCCAGCCATCCTTGATCCAGTTGTCCAGTTCCGCTTCGTACTCGGCGCGTGCCTCCGCCGGCACCGGGTACTCGTCAACCGTGCTGAACAGCTCACTCGGCGGGCTGCCCCCAGTCCACTTCCATGACACTACCCAGCGCCGCTGGGTCGGGTCAAATGTCACGCAGAAGTCCTCCTTCTCGACTTTCAGTTCTCCCGTCGGCTGCGGCTCATCGGCAGCGGCAACACACGCCGTACTCGCTTCCTCGCAGACAAACTGCACGTCAGAGGGCGAGCGGACAGTCACTCCCCCTAGAGCCTGGACAGCGTCCATCCCCATTATCACGCCAAACCCGAGGGGTTTTTCTCTGACCACCAGGGCGCTCACCACCACTGCCCGGCAGCCTGGCACAGCGAGCTGAACGTCCCCAGTGCCCGCACACTCAAGCTGCTGGCCGCTTACAGTCACCACGTGCACTGTTCGCCTCCGCCACCGACGGCACACTGACCCGTGCACCAGCGTCCGCGTGCACCCAGAGTCAATCAGCACGGCACACCGTGCTCCGTCGATGTCCAACTCTCTCACCGGTAGCGCGCCAGTAAGATCCCTCAGCCCCGAGAGGAGGCCGGCGCAGGTGCCTCCTCTCGCTCCCCGTTTGGGCAGCGGGCGGCGATATGTCCCCATGCCCGACAACGGTAGCACTGAAGGGCGGGTGGATCACCTCCGCGTGCCGGGGACGGGCGCGAGCCGCCATCTGCAGCCGGCTGCCACTGCCGGCCTCCGAAGCGTCGGTCACGTGGGCACTCGCGGGCGATGTGTGTGAACTCCCCGCAGGTAAAACACGGGCCTCGCCGCCTGCCGCCACCGCCTGGCGGCGCCACTGGCCGCCTCGCGCCAGCCAACATGGCGGCCGCGTCTGACTCTTCGCGTAACACGGCGCGGGCCCGGTCCGTGAGGTCGTTCAGGGAAAGCGAATCTACTCGCGCTCCCGCCTTCAACACCTGCTTCACAGCTCCCGGTAGCCCCGCCACGAACGCACAGCAGAGACCACCTTCGCTGAGCCCCCCGAACAGGGACGCGAGCTGCTGGAGCTCCGCGAGGAAAACATCCACCGATTCCCCCGCCTCGAGCTTACGATCCATGAAACGTTCATAAGCCGTGAACTTATCGAACGCAAAGGCCCTCTTCAACGCACCTTTTATCTTCTCTGGATCCTTCTTATCCGCTGCTGGCAACTGCCGGTATACTGGCAGCGCGCCTCCCTTCAGTCTCAACGGTATGACGACTTCCTGTCGCGTCTCCGCCTGCTCTTCGTCACGCCGAGAAAGCGTGCAGACCATCTCCAGTTTCTCGATCCATTCCACGACATTTGCCCCGTCTGATCCATCAAATTCGGGTATCAACTTGACATCGAGTCCTGCCATAACGCCGAAATAGCTTGTACTTGTCAGATACCGCGAACTATGTCAATTATCTGTATTCTCGAACACAACCCTCCCCGCCCGCGGCCGCCACACAACTCCCCCAGCCCAACCCCGCACCGCCGGCTCGAGAACAGGAATCCAGCCGGCAGTGCACGTGCGCCGCACGTCGGATGCACCTCCCGCCCGCTGAACTGCAGACGCAACCCAGGCACGGTAAGTCCAGAGGCCATCAGTAACTACATTAGTAACTACAATGTCTTTAATGAGAGTGTCTTGCCGTCCGAGCTACCCTCCTTTGGCAATTAAACAAGGAACACACACTCCAAAGGCATGTCCCTCCAAAGTGTGGTCGGACCAAGTAGACCATACCATCCAACCATACCATTTTCCAGACCTCGCTCGTTTCCGCGGGTTTGATCTGTTACCGAGTTATGAAATTGTCACAGAAGTCCGAGGCACACCTTATCAGGTGGTGGATGCGTTTTCTCTGTCGCTTTCCGTACACAAATCATTCAAATTTTGCGCGGCCGTGACGTTTTGTCAGGGAATGTTTTGGAGCCTGCCCAGGACGTCAATGTGACGTTCGTGACCCATTTCAGTCTTTGGCTTATAGCCTTCTCTGAGGCCTCGGTCGGCGACCCGTGTAACGGACTAGCATTATGGTTGGACAAACTTTTTGAGATTTCTTTACTGGTTTTTCCACAAATTAACTTTCTGATAAAATGTACTTAATCTCATCGTTTTGCTCGTGAGCTGTCTCGACAGCTCAACGATAAAGGTTTTGAGGGTACGAGAGGGACCAACCGCCGGCATTTTGGGAATTTGGTGCCATTTTGGCCACGGCACGTACAGACATTTATTGGGATAGGCCAGTCCCAGAGGGTCACATAGGTATTTCACTGCTCATGGGTACGGGATTTCTTCATAATTGTATTACAGATCCTTGTGTGTGGGTTCCCTTAGACTGTTCGACCCACGGTGACGATCCATGCCGCTAGTGGTCCATCCTTTACTACTCCCGATCTTAAGGAGGGAATTCTCCTTCCCTTAAGGTCTCTATGGAGGGCACTTAAATAATGGCATGCTGTACTCGATGACTATCAGGTCTCCTCCGAAACATTCGACATGCAGGCCTCCGCTCCACTGGCTCCCACCCGCCCTTCCCCTTTCATTACACCCATGCTCATGCACTCACTCTTACACTCTGTCTGCTTGCATGCATTAAGCCAAATTTTCTCCACCCTCCCAAATTTTGCCCCTCAGTGGCGTCGATTATGCTCCGTAGAAGAACTGACGGGCAGGTACATGCGATCCCTTTTTAATTTCTTTCTTTCTCGACAACTCGGCCTACCCGTGCTGGCAGGGAGCGGGTTCTCCTCCCTACTGTCTCCCAAGGCTACTGCCCCACATTCTTCCTTGTGTCTTACTGGCCCTCAGCGGGCCGGCAACTCGTAACTTCCCCAGTGTATGGCAGCATCAGCCATCCACAGGTGGTTTTGTATAAAACCGGACGCGCGGAACTTCTTAGCCACGTTTCACTGACCACCCCTTTTGAACACTGCCGGTGACGCCTCCAGTGCGTCGCGCGGTTTAGCAGAAGATTTGTCGTTGTCTCCGCCCGGTGAGTACCATTAACAATTCTTATTCTGATTCTATTTCTGATTCGGTGATTCGTAGGGAACATCGGGGTAGTTTCTCCACTGGTGTGCAATTATATCGTCGTACGTATCCCTGGCGATGGGGATTCATCTCGCCTTCACTGTGGCCGTTCCACCGTTGGCAGTGGTTTTAGTCAGGTTTGGCAGTGATTTAGTCATGTGAGCGTCGACGTAAATGACGCTTTTGTTTCGTAATTGGGTTCGTTTGTCTCGTTCGGACACGGTGAAAGATTTGTTTAAAATCATAGAAGTGAGAAGACTGAAGTCTAAAGAAAATTAAAACCAACCCTCTTTGCAAACCACCCTGCTTAGCATCCCGCGAACCTAACCTAAACTGCCAAACCATAAATCGGACCAAGACCAAGATAGAAGACCATTGAAGTTGGGCGTCCTGGGCCCAAGAGGCTATACGCCCTAGTCCACCAACATGAACAACAACAACGATCAGTTTGTCATCAATGGTATTCAGTTACCCTTTGTCCCCCCTTAAAGGACGTAACTGGTGTACATCGTCATGAGAGATTATCTAAGAACCCTTATTTCTCCGGGGTCTCATGATTAAAACAAAGGTCCTCAGCCAAGAAATAGCATAACCAGTGGGTGACTTAATAGACCACGCTAGTTTGGATATCAATGAAGACAATGATCTGTACTACTTGGGCGGCATCAATGACGTCGCCAAAAGGGAGATTTTGTGTCTGTCGCTCTGTGCGGAATCTTCCAAAACTTTACCTTTTCTGATTACTGTAATCAGCACGAAAATGGACAGAAATTGGAAAGGTCACTCAAGGTAACTTAGAGAAAGTGGACTGAACTGATTTAGTTTGGCTAAATAGTGTTTTTTCAGTTATTCTTTAAATTGGTGTCTTCTTCTTGGCAAGTTGAGATTATAGACAGTCGCTTCTTGCTGGTTTGATTTACTTACTGAGTGCCTTATTCTTTTGATTTAAATCTGTATCATGACCCACTGGTCTGCTATGCTATTTTTGGCGCTGGAGGAATTTGTTGGTTGGGATACCTCGCCTATTGTTTCCTCATAGTGGGTCTGCCTGTGGAGTTTTTGTTTTTCCCCCTCTGTACCTTTCCAGCAACCTGTTGAGGGTAGGGCTGCAAACTCTCCAAACCCTCTTTTTCTTTCCTCCCTTATCTCATTGCCTTTCTCAGGAAGGTCATGATCATACTCCCAACCGCAGGTAAATTTATCCCTTGACTGTTCTTAGTGCAAAACCCTTCCCCAGGGAGGGTTAAATGTTTCCCAGTGGCCTTGTCATACTCGCCTAGCCTCCAATTTCCCTCCCAAATCAATGACACTAGCCAGGCCCCACTCCCTGATCTAATGAGTCCCAGTGAGTGTAATTACATCTTCTGATGCTCAGTTGAGGTATCCTTCCATACCATTCTCTTATTTCAGCTTCAGCACACCCAAGATCCGCCACACATCGCTGGATATGGTCCACTCAAGTGTGTTTCTGGAGGACTGTCTGGCACCTAGAGCTTTCCACTGACCGTATGGAGGCTGGTGTCCAAGAATCAGCTACTTGCAGGGAGTATGGTCTTTTTCCATTTTGTAAAACCACTTTCTAGCATACTGTTTCTTACCCTTTTGGAGGATATATAGGTTAGCCTTTGTCCTAGAGCTGAATGAATATAAATAAGGGTCATCTGCCTCCTTACTGTTGCATCGGTCCTTACCCAACGAGATATTTCCTTGCTGATCTGCCAGAAAGCGGGATATGTCCGCGCCTGCTGCACTTGTCAATTCCTGACTCCCATATGTATGTATTGTATTGTGTGTGTGTATGTGTGTGTGTGTGTGCGCGTGCGTGCGTGCGTGCGTGCGTGCGTGCGTGCGTGCGTGCGTGCGTGCGTGCGTGCGTGCGTGCGTGCGTGCGTGCGTGCGTGTGTGTGTGTGTGTGTGTGTGTGTGTGTGTGTGTGTGTGTGTGTGTGTGTGTGTGTGTGTGTGTGTGTGGGTGTGTGGGTGTGTGGGTGTGTGGGTGGGTGTGGGTGTGGGTGGGTGGGTGTGGGTGGGTGTGGGTGGGTGTGGGTGGGTGTGTGGGTGTGGGTGTGGGTGTGGGTGTGTGTGTATGTGTGTGTATGTGTATGTCTGTGTGTATGTGTATGTCTGTGTGTATGTGTGTGTGTATGTGTGGGAATGAGTATTAGTCGGGATGATAACACGACACTCGGTCGCTCTCTGCACCCCTAGCGGTCCTTACCCGAATTAATAATTCCCTGTAGATCCGCAAGATGGCGGGATACATCCGTGGCTGCTGCACTTGCCAATTCCCGCCGCCCGCATGTGCGTGTGTGCGTGTGTGTGTGCGTGTGGGAGTGTGCGCGTGTGCGCGTGGGTGTGTATGTGTGTGTATGTGTGTATGTGTGTGTGTGTATGTGTGTGTGTATGTGTGTGTGGGAATGAGTATTGGTCGGGATGATAACACGACACTCGGTCGCTCTCTGAACCCCTAGCGGTCGAGACTCGTACCTGACCTTCTCTGATCCTCCGCTAGATGGCAGGGGCGTTAACTTCACAGCTACCCAGCCTATGGGACGCCTCTGAATCCCCTAACTGCTGTTTCATCCACCGGGCCTTTCATTATTCACCGGGCCCTTTGACACTTATCATCGCATGTAAGTAATTCCCACCCCCCCCCCCCCCCCCCCCTTCGGTTCTCGAGGGGTTTGTTGATATATGATTGCTACCAACGAGATCACGGAAATCAATTTTAGTTCAGATACAGTTATCGTTACTTTGTCTTTGGCGAATCTTATTGGCCAAAACGGTATAATACACACAAATTTTAATGTTAATTTTCTGGTCGTTCGAACTCTTTTCGGCACCATCGGCATATACGTAATATCCCCGAAATTAGTTATTAAAATAAACCTCCTTTTTACCTCGAACCTTAATCGAACATCTTAATACGTCCTTAATTTGTAATTGACCATGTACTTTTCCGTTCTTTTCAGATGCACTGGCGGAATTCATTTTTAGCCGAACGGTCCCGTCATTGGGACACACTTACGGCCCTGCTGCGCATGGCGCAGTACGCCCAGGGCGTGCCACCGGCCGAAATGGATTCGGTCCGGCGGGCCATCGCCCAAACAACCGGGAGCGCCCACACCGCTCCGCTCTCCGGAGTAACCCCGCTGCCCGCCGTTCGGTGCCCTACGTGTGGGTACTCGGGTGACCCGATATAAAGACTCGATCAATACATTCCTGTTCTGACCCGAGTCTGTGTTACTGGAGAGAGAGAGAGAGAGAGAGAGAGAGAGAGAGAGAGAGAGAGAGAGAGAGAGAGAGAGAGAGAGAGAGAGAGAGAGAGAGAGAGAGCGCGAGGAGAGTGAGAGGAAGAGAGAGGGGGAGAGAGAGAGGGAGAGAGAGAGAGAGAGAGAGAGAGAGAGAGAGAGAGAGAGAGAGAGAGAGAGAGAGAGAGAGAGAGAGAGAGAGAGAGATGAAAGGGGAGAGATATAGAGGGAGGGAGAGAAAGCGATAATTGTTATGGACCAATTCGAATGGGTGTCTGGTTTCTGAGAACTCTCCGAGACGCCGAAGGGATAATTTGGACGGCAGCGTATTGTCTCCTGCGCTGGCCGGCGCACACACCCGCCGGCCATCAGCGTCCCAAGTACCTTCCTCCCGTCCGGTCACTTTTGTCCGGCTCGGCGTTGTTTATTTGTGACAGGGTGGAGTTTTCCCGGCGGGACCGTCGAAAACCCCACCTGCCAATTGGTTTCGCGCCCGGGAGGAGCGGCAAAGTTCCACCGGCTCACCTCAGCTCGCCCGACCTCACTGACCTCAATCAGGATGCAACTCCGGGTTTTCCGTCTACCATATTGTAGACGCCCGCAATTTCATGTAATTTTAGCAATAACCATTTCTTAAAATTATTCCGAACCACTGTTGAGACCAACCCAGATTGCAAACTACCGGGTCGCACTCTAAAATGTGCAGATACGGTTTGGGTGATTCTAGTTAATTTGAGCTCGGATTGAACCAACCAGATTAGATAGAGTGCCATCGTTGTAGTAGCAGCAGCACTTCAACCTTCAGTCCCGATAGGGACTCGTCTATGATTTTGTTTATCCGGCTGTAACTAGCCCAATTGTGGCTCCACTGCGACCACTGAACTAAATTGTGAAAATCGTGGCTGGATGGTATTTATTTGATCGTCAGTTTGACGTCAACAATTTATATTTTAATAAATCTGGTGAATATTTTATCTTGTCGGCTTTCGACTCGACAAATTATGCACGCACATGAAACATGTCTGGTCGATTTAATAATTAACTGGCTTCGCTTGAGTAGTTTACTTGACGCAAATCTCCCTGGAGTTGCGATAAGCCGAACCCTCTCGCTTGTGTTCTTAAAAGTTGCTTCTACAAAATCTGCTATCCCGGGTAGCACAGCGTTGCTGTTAGCATTATCTTGAAATCACGAGTTGCCTTGACATAAATTTATCACATCCAAATATTCGTCAAAGTTGACTTCTACAAATCTTGACATTAATTTATCACATCTAAATATTCTTCAAAGTTGACTTCAATAAAACCTTGACATTAATTTATCACATCCAAATATTCTTCAAAGTTGACTTCTAAAAATCTTGACATTAATTTATCACATCCAAATATTTCAACCGACAGATTCCCAACCGCTGCAACTGCTGGCTATCAACCGGAAAGTTGCTTCTACAAAATCTGCTATCCCGGGTAGCACAGCGTTGCTGTTAGCATTATCTTAAAATCACGAGTTGCCTTGACATCAATTTATCACATCTAAATATTCTTCAAAGTTGACTTCAACAAAACCTTGACATTAATGTATCACAGCCAAATATTCTTCAAAGTTGACGTCTACAAATCTTGACATTAATTTATCACATCGAAATATTATGACAACCTTAACCATTTTGTTGTCGTGCACCTGGTGATGATAAATCACAAGAGATGGAATCACAACAAACAATTATACGCTTGAGTTATCATACCTGATCACCTAACCTCTACGTTGCAGTCCTTGGTAATAATTTCGATGCCTCTGAAAATGATAACTGGGTTGAAATTGTTACCACAGGGATCGGCAAAGCCCCGGTGCATATTAGCGATGGTACACCGCCGAATGACGGACCAGTCGCTCGCACCGACCCCGAATTTGTGTGCCCACAGTCACGGGCCAGCATGACAGTTTCTTCCGTGGGAAGGGAGTTATATCCCATAGATATGAATCACGCAATAAATGCTCTGGGCTGAGGCTAAGGTCACGATTTCTAATTGCTGGTCCTTGTCTCGTTGCGACCTCCCATGTAAAGATTTGTGTTATCCCGTCACCAGTTTTATTGGCTTTTGTAATGCATGCCGAATGAGAGAAGTCACACTACCATAAACAACAACTCTACCCAAAACTCCACTACGACTCATCCTTGACCAGCACAGAGGTGTCCTCACACGGACCTCACACCGACAGTCACCTCATACAAACCGGCGCATGTCACAGTCATATACGAACCGGGCGCATGCCACAGAGAGACCCGGCTCCTAATTACCCAACGAGAACTTCCCCTCCCGACCCGCCGGAATACAGAGCCGCCGGAATTTTCCCTTCCCAGAACCATCTTGCTGTAGCGTCACCGCGGGTCACAGTCTACGGGAGAGACACGTTTTACGGGTGGGATGAATGGAATTTACCACGGTAGACAATCACCGAACAGGGATGAGCAGATCCACAGCTGACCTCTGGAACTTACTTGTACTGTTTGGAGGCCTGGGCGCACTATCGGCAATTTTCAGATCGGTCCCGTCCTCGCCGCTCTGCTGTTCGATCTGCCGACCCCCTTCACCCCTCTTGCAGGCCCTTTTATCAATTTTTTGCTTGAAAAATCAGGTCAGTTGCCAGATTGGCGCCTTGCTGCCGTGATTTTTCTCCACTCGGTTTTAATTTCGATTCCCTTTTTGCTGTCCTGTCATTGGTCCTTTTTCACCCGGCTGCAACGGCCTGTGGATGCCTGCGGCGGCCGGAACTGCTGTCTACAGCGGCCCAGAGGCGGAGCTTGCTGCCGTGATCTGGGTCAGGGTCCTGCGCAGAGGCTTCTGCCGAGCGCCGTACGTGACCCGGGCCGCTGGCCGGCGCTCACGCTTAATGGCGCCGTGCAGCTGCTGTTTTGACGTCGTTTCATGGGCCAGGTGCCGTAATAGCGACACCCTGGCGGTACACAGGCCGGAACGAGGGTATTTGTTGCCTGCGTAGGGGGAGGGAGGGGGAGCGGCTTCAGCCGGCGTCTCCACTGTTAAAGTTTTTGACGTCCACACGGCCGCCGTTCCTTCCATGTTCAGTTTTTAAAATATACATAGCTTTTGCTTTTTGGAATGTTTCTATTCTGCTGCTTATACTTTCTTCTTTTTCCCTCTGTTTCTTTTGGAAAATTTAAAATGTATCTCGCTACAGTTGCAATAAGTCAGCAAGCGAATGCAGCTGCAACTTAGCCAAGTAGCTCTGAGCAGTGCGACCGCGGAATTTTAATAGGTTGTGGAAACGGGTTAAGAAGAAGCGATTAAGCGGCGCAGTAAGACGATGTGTTCTGGGGGTAAGAGAGCGGAGCCGCGGACCATGGAGTGTGAGCGGCGGCCGAAACTACGTCACATGGCGGGACGGCAAAAGAGGAAATTATCGGGAGGATTAATGGAAAAAGTGGAGAACCCCACCCGGTCAAGGTCTCTCACCCGTAATTAATAGCACCACTGGAGGGCAGTAGACAGAAGAGGGAGATACCGGGGCGTCAACCCGTGCATTTGGATTAGTGTTTGAGAGGAGGATAAGTGGGAGCGAGAATCAATGACTGTAGGTCAGAATAACCGATTAAGTTAAGGACCAGTGGGAGAATTGACGCTCAGCGATCAATTATAGGTGAGGAGCCTGTTAAGGTCGGGGAGATGGTGGTGGGATTGTATTTGTTGGGGTTGGGACCCGGATGATTTGGGGGCGGATCATGGGAGCCGATAAGGGGAAGGGATGCCGCGACGGATCATCTGTCGGGACATACTCCGGTAGGCTCTGTCGAGGGAGACCCTGTCCTAATATCCACCAATTACCGAACTCCACATACCATCTTGGTATACCTTATATCCGAGCAGTGAGAGGCCTATATGTTGACTGACGAATGGCTAGCCTCATCAAAAATATTATGTACGAGTCCGGGCAGCGCAATTGCAACTGTTTGAAATTCATATGCTTTCGCGGGTATTCAACAAAAAAAACGCGAAAAACAGCGGGTCGATGTTGCCGTAAATCGATCCGGGAGGTTAAGAAACCCCCGCACGCAAATTTTCGAAATGTTGCAAATTGTTGCAAAATGATGCAATATGCTCTAAATATTGCAAATGAAGTCCCAGAGCGCTGATTTTAACGTCATTGCAATCAGCGGCCCGATCGGGTCCAGAAGATAATTTTACAGAAAAGGAATATTTTGATTGACTTTTTTCAATGTTTTTAATGATGCAATGTTGCAAAGCCCGATTGCACGCTACACCAGCATGTTGCCTGTCATGAGAGGAATCTAACAATATGCGATTTTTAGGTTTCAAGTCAACGGGTGACTTTCCAGGTCAAGTGAATGACCTCGGATTTACCACGTCCAGAACAGCGATTTTGCTCTTCAGAAAACCTCAAAATTAGAAATTGATAAATGTAAGTAAAAAGGCATGTTCCTAGACCAATTTTTAACTCATACATACAGAAAAGGTAATGATTTGTTTGTATCTTGTCAAAAAAAGTAGAAAAAGTTTTTTGTAAAATGACGTCATCAGTTTCTTACACTTAGGGAGCCATCACTCAGTCAAAAATGAAGATATTGCTTCGAAATTTGGTTTGGGTATTGTCGATACTCAGTTCTCTCGCTCATATTCCTGTTTTTTTATATCTTTGAAAATGTTGATTTTGTGGGGATTTTTCCCCCGAAAAAAAGTTTATTTTTTATTTTAGGGGTCAAAAACCCAAAATTTTGAAAATCCCAGATTGCCATTTCAAAGAACGTTATTTTGTATCTTTGGTAATTTGTGTTTGAAATTTGCTTTGAAACTCTGTTTTCTACGATTTTTCAAATATTTCTAATTTTTTACCAACATGACGTCATCAAAACGTCATTATTTCCAAAATTTCTCAACCAATTTCAACGATTTTTTTTTCTCAGCATACGTAAAATTGTTATAAACTCAGCTACCGAAAATTTCAGCTAGATGCACTTCATGTGTCAAAAGTTACTCAAGAAAAACCTCAGGGGGCCTGTCAGGCCCCCCCCCCCGTAGGGCGAGGGTTAAATCGTGATTATCTACCACAGTACATCAATTTCATTGGATTTTTTTTTTAGAAGACTTAGAATTGATATAGCACCTAATGTACTGTAAGTTGTACGTCAATATATATAATAATTATCGTATAGCCTTACCAAATTTAAGGTGGCACTTTAAAAAAAAACTTAGTCCGAATGTTTTGAATAGATGGATGTCTTGAGGTCAGGAGCCGCGCTAAGCATAGCTTGTTGCGCAAGCCCTGACCCGATCGCGCAATTCTTGGCAGCCGGCAGAATTTAGAGGCGAAAGTTTGACGTGTCCGACATACCTGGACACGGTCCGGCCCACCCTCTGACGTCAACTGACCTTGAACACAACCGCTGCCACCGGCCGCAGGTCATCCCAGTCAGGGGCAAATAGCGAGCGCCGAAGCGACTCGAACCCGGGCTGCCACTACCGGGTGAGGTCAAGGGCCCAGCGATCTATCGACTGAGCAACAGGCGCGGACAATTATGGGTGCCCCTTGCAAATTCAAGGGGGCACGGTGCCCCATGCCCCCCCCCCCCCCCCTTGTGCCGCCGCCTATGTACGATACCCAAACCGAATTTCCAAGCAATATCTATATTTTTGGCTGACATGTCCGGTTTTACGCTAGCCGGTGGCAATTAGAGTGCGGGAAACCGAAATACGCCGTCGGATAGACATAACGACAAATACATAAATGTTCAGTACAACAAAGAGCCTCATGGGCCCGTCCTGCGTTGTACGGCACACATGGGCGTGGACGGCACGCATGTGACAACGGACATGAACAGCGGACATGGATGTGGCACTTCCCGGTCTACCAAAGGAAATACGCGTATCTATAGCAATCTTCACTTTTTATCCCCCTATTTGTTTGGTGAAATCAGAGTACATATTTCAATGAGTAGGTTCAAGTTTGGCAACTGCCATGGCTACGTGCCGCCTTGTTCAAACTATAATAAACTAACTATTTTATCACATCAACTTTGTCTGGCCTTCGGGTAACTACCAAGCCACTTTGCATTGCCTTAAAGGAAATAGTTCACCTTGGAGATTTTTTATCAACACTATCTTATTATTTTTTTAATACAATTTCTTTTTATATTGTCAAAAATGGCCTTATATCGCGCCGATTCAGGACAGAAGGCCGTAAATTTGTATTGTTTATCAAAACTATATGCATACTCTGAGTCAGAGTCCTGACGTCACGCGAATGTAAACAATGGTTCAGCCAATTAGATTCGAAAGTAGTCGCGTAAAGATAGACTCGCATTGGAGATGTGCCAACCGGCGGCCGGCGTTCGCTTGCTAGCACCAGCTGCAAGCTGATTGGCTGATGGTATAGCCTCTGCCCGGGCTAAAACCAGTACAACATTCTTTCGCCAGCACTGCATTCCTTCGCCAAAAACTCAAAAATATTCGGCTGGAGAGTCTTTTCAGTCAAGAAAACTTGCAGATAGGGGTTTCCCAACACTGGCTATAAAACTGCTATCTTAGTTTAAAACTAATGTTGAAGGTGAACTATTTGGTGAGCGGGATTCGACTGCCATGGTGACGTCATTGCTACCAAACAACTTGCGCCCCTCCCCGTTCCCGGGTGAAATAGTCTCTACTTCACAAAAACCGCTATATATTCATCGTTTTCCGCTACTGGTGCCTTTTTACGGTTTACTATAAAGTGCACGGGAACGGTGGTATCGGAGAGCGAATGGCGCGAGAATCATGTTAGAAAACTTTTGTTTACATTTCAATTTCGTTCTATAAGCACATTATTGTGCATCATTGGATATATTAACTCCCCAGTTTGTGGTGTTATGTTTTATTCAAAGTGTATGTATTGGCTGCACTGAGTCTAGTGAAGTGTTATTTAGTTGCCTTGAGTGAAGTGATTTTGCGTTTCGCGATTTCAATTTGGTTTTATGTACAAAACAAAGCAAGATTTGAGATCGCACCGGTTGAATCATTGGAACCTTTGTGCAAGACAATGAGTTTGGGCTGATCCTCATCAGGATGGTGAGGTTTTATTATAATCCTTGCCTTTTGCATGTTGCTGCTTGTACTAATGTGGATGAGCACCATTAGGCTGAGAATTGGAGTAGCACAAATTCAGTGTTTTAGGGGTTCAGGTTCATGTTTGGGTAGGGAAGGTAGACAACTGTAACACCAGACACATCCTACCACCAGACTTAATGCTATTCACGATGTAGACGATGCTGACACACTACATTGCCAATAGCATGAAAAGTCGGGCGTTATGACGTGTCCATGGTTATGGTTGTATACCCTACCTAAATTGGTAATAGTTCAGTAATTCACCTCCCTGTTGTTACAGCACTCGGGAGCCTGAACAAGTGGTGGGCGGTGCTGCCGGATTGATGTCATTGGGAGGGTATACTCAATGGTGTAAGCCTGTCTAGTCTAACCTAACCTAACTCTGCCATTAAGTCTGATCAGGACGAAACCTAAGATTTGCATGTAGCCATTAAAGGAAATAGTTCACCTTCATAATTTTTTTCAGAACACGATTTTATTATATTTTTGAATAGTTTCTTTTTTTAATTTCAAAAATGGTCCTACATCGCACCAATTCAGGACAGAAGGTCGTAAATCATTAATGTTATGGTGTGCGTTATTGGTCTGCGCATGCTCCATGGCAGTGCTGGCACTTTCAGACGGTACGGTATATCATATATGCGCCGAATTCCTTCGCCAAAAAGTCGAAATATCTTTGGCTGGAGTCTTTTTCAGTCAAGGAAACTTGCAGATAGGGGTTTCCCAACATGGGCTACAAAACAGCTATCTCAGTTTAAAACTAATGTTGAAGGTGAACTATTTCCTTTAAGTCTGATTGGACAAAACCTAAGATTCTCTTAACCCACGCGGCGCTGGGGGGGTAAATTTTACCCCCTCCCGGATTTTCTCCATAACTTGACAACTATGACAGATATCAAAGTGAAACTTACTGTAGCTTATGGTGCATCAATTCTACATCTTCTGCCATTTTTTAAAAAAAATTGAAAATTTGTGGCAGATAATGACGTTTTAGTGACGTCATGCCATGTCATTTTTGGTGAAAAAAACGTTAAATGTTTGAAAAATCGTAGAAAATAGCGTGTTACTGCAAATTGCAAATAAAAGGCGTCAAAAGAAGGGAAATAACATTGTCTTTGACATGGCTATCTCAGATTTTCAAAATTTTGGGTTTTTGACCCCCAAAAATGCAAAAAACTTATTTTTGGGGAAGAATTTCCACAAAAGTTTTTTGTTTGAAGATTTTCAAAAAAACGGAAGATATGTTAGAGAACCGAGTATGAACGATGTTCAAACCAAATTTCAAAGCAATTTATTGATTTTTGACTGACTCATGGCTCTCTAAGAACAAGTAACTCATGACGTCATTTTTTAAAATTGCGTTTTTTGGCTTTTACTGACCAGATACAGACAAATAAATGCCACCACTGTATTTCGAAGACAAAACTAGTCTAGAAACATGCAATGTTTATTTAGATTAATCAATTTCAAATTTTGACCTTATTGTGACCTGACCTTGACCTGAGGACGATTATATGGTGTCAGGCTGTGAAAATGGTTGCTTCTATCGAATTATACGTATAAAATAACCCATACAACATGTGTCGATGGCTTTCGTAGACCTGTGACCTTGTGTGACCTGACCTTGACCTTGACCTTTGCTTACAATTTCACTTTTTCTTATGCGGGAAATGCATTATACACTCTGGAGCACTTTGTGAGATAATAGTTGCAATATAAGGCTTTGGATGGAAAGTATAGCCCCAAAAACTCAAATACTTACATTTTACATTTGACCTGACCGTGACCTGACATGTGACCTTATTTTAAGAATTTCGAGTATGCATTCGATTCTTCTCGTTGAGAGCTTGCGATCGCCGCATTGCGCGTCTCGCTGCGGTTATTGGTTCGGAAGATACGAGGGGGGGGGTAAAATTTACCCCCCCAGCGCCGCGCGTTCGGCTGGAGACCCCAGCGCCGCGCGGGTATTAAGTCTCATCAGGACAAAACCTACTGCTCATAGCCATTAAGTCTGATCGAGAAGTAAACGGGCCTACGCCATTAAGTATACCCTCCCAATGACGTCGAGCTGGCAGCATGCCTGTCACTTGTTCAGGCTCCCCTGTGTGGAGACGAATTACTGAACCCCTAAATTACCACATCAGAGATGCTGTGATGCCTGACTTTTCATGCTATTAGTGGTGTATTTGTGCTACTGGGCAGATAGACCACAAATAGCATAAAATGTGTCTTTCTGGAGCTGTCCAAAGCTTGGGTATTTTACCCAAAATTTTGAAAGTAGGACTTTTTTGTGGAATGAAAGATGGTTTAAATAAATTGGTTTAGTATCATCTGCTTATTTTATCAAATTAATTAGCAGGAATGACCAATTTTACTGCTTTTCTTGAAGGATGCATCTTGATTCTTGATATGCTAGTTGCAGACTGGTTATTGATTTGACCATTGCTATGCTATGCACTATGCTTTGGTATTGTCTGCATTATGTTGGCATGAACAGACTGTGGGGTAATTCCACGTCAGATCGCACACGAATGGGCAGTTTTTAACCTGACCCCTTTCAATCTAGATGAAATTTGGGGCACGTGTAGTACACAATAAATGATCATCATGCACAAACTTTTAGCTCCATTCGACCTCGAGGTCAGAGTTACGGTTCATCTTAGGTTGCACGTTTTTGGCGACATTTTATCATTCAAAAGTGCATATATTGGCGATTTTTTTTTCTAGGAAGTTGTGGTTGCCGCCATTGGATAGAAAAATGAATGTCCATTGCTATGTACCTCCATGATTTTACATGACCTTCATATGACCTTTGACCTGACGATGTCAAAGTAAAAAAATCGAATTATTTCTGGGTTTGCCTGCCCCGAAATCGACCAAAAATTCACACAAGCATGGTTACATCGTCTCAAAGCATGTTCAAAAAATGGCGGACACTTAAAACTTTAAGATATGGGTATTTCAGTATAACTATGTCGCGCTGGTGTGGCGCGATCGCTCAAGAATGGGCAGTTTTGAACCCAACCCCTTTCGATTTCGATGAAATTGGGGGCACTTTTCTTGATTGGGCATCTTTTCTTTTCTTTCTTTTTAACTATATTTCGGAAAACTCAAAAGACATAAAACATACACATGAACACGAACATTGCATCATCAGTATTTGTGCGGGCCGCCTGGCCAAGCCGGAACGGTGTCCGCGACGTTGGCAAAACCGTCCCGGCTCCGGAGAGGTCTGGAGGTTACCGCCCCGGCCGGGGAGAGCTGTGTGGTACTCCCCGGCGCTCCAGACAGGCCGCAGGCCCCGCCCGACACTGCCTCGCACGACGTCGCGTGGCAGTGCCCCCCCCCCCCCCCCCCATCGGCCGGCCGGCCGCGCGTTGGTTGGGCATCTTGATTCTTGATTCTTGTTATGCTAGTGGCAGACTGGTTATTGATTTGACACTGATTGAATCCATTGGAATCGTTCAATCAAAATTCCTTGAATACAAAATAATTGATTCACCACCAGATCTTTTGATTCGTGAATCGTGATTGAATCAAAACCTGCATCAAATCAATGCTGATTGAATCAAAAGATTTAACGATTCAAGCACACAGGTAAATTATGCAAATACATGCAGTCCCAGTTGCTACATTCATTTCTACTTAATAGTATTGCTGTAACAATGTTTTAATGATCATATATATGTATCATACATGTATGTATTTTTATTTGCAAGTGTATTCACTAATATCATACATGTAGTGATGTGTGTTTAGGTTCTGCGTTTTGTTAAGGTTTGAGAGAAATTCTTAAACTTCTACACAGTTAGAGCTAACCCTCCTTTATTGTGATATTATTAATCCAGACAAGGACAGAAGTGTTCAGCATTGTCAATGGCAGTTGGCAGACCCATTGGCACATATAGGTATATTATTGCATTGTATTGTATTAACCAGTCCATCCATGCCAACATAGTTTTTCGGGACATCGGTTTGACAGCTTCTACATAGGTGAGGCAGCATACACATAGGTACACACATAGCACAATACCCTATAATATACAGGAAGATACATCCATTTCATAGTGCTACACAGTCCACAGAGGAGACGGTTTACTGGTGAGGCTTTCGTTTGCGTAGTGCCACTTTGAAACTCCCCAGACTTTGGGCATTCATGGTCTCAGTTGGAAGAGTGTTCCATGCGGCCGCTGCTCTGTATACAAATGAGCGCTGAGTGCCGGTCAGCCGTATCCTCGGCAGGCGGAGTTGCGCCGTGACCATCAGCCTGGTATCCCGCATCATCTGATCGGGGGGTGAACATTGCTCTTACTGCGGATGGGGTATTTTGGTGTGTGAGGGCTCGATACACCTTGATACGCTCACGGTGCTTGATTAGTTCGCCGATCCGGTTCCAGTGCAGTGCGTTCAGCGCAGGGTTGGCAATTTACTTTTTTTCTGGTATGCTGAGTACATTTTCTTGGAAAAATTGAGTACATAATTACAGGTAGTAGTATATTCATGGTAATAACGCGAGGGTGGGAATTTGACTTTTGCTGGTAGCGGAGTACATTTTCTCAGAAAAAAATAGTACATAATTACAAATAGGATTATATTCATGGCAGTTACATATTAGGCTGTATGGTAATAAAGGGCCCAAGAGACAATGCTATGTACCCTAACTAGTACACAGGCAGTAGCAGGGTACTAGGATTGCTTTGGAGCTGGAGTGCGGAGTGGAACATTCTGGCTAAAATAAACAAAGAGCGGAAAATTCAACCAAATAGCATATGTACCCGGTTTTATTAATATTCAATTACCTGCTCACCAGAATTAGTTATTAGGTACCTATGCCAATTATTACCTGTCTTTCCCTACACAGGCTGTCCCCATTATTACATCCATTAAACAGTGAGGGTTCCAATTATCCAATACATTTTAAAATAAGGAGTTGAAAATCCCAGTAAAACTCGGGAAAGAGAGCGGAAAAACAGTATCCATAGGGTGTCGTTTCCCACCCAAATTTACCAATGCTAGGACACTGGGCAGTAGTAAACTGAAGAAGTACTTTAGTACGTATGTGACCAGAAAACCTGTATTTTTAACCTTCGGTGACCAACAAGCCACTAACCTGTTACAAGACGACAAATTGAAATGCCTGGAACACGGTGTGGTACGAACAAAATACTCAAGGCCAAGGCTTGAGGCCCAAATAATCACGGTCATGAAATTGAAATACGTTAATGGCGCATCATATTCGCAAAACACGAGAGAGCGCGCGGAGCCAAGACTTGCGGTGTAATAGTGTTGTCCTCACGAAATGTTCCCGGTGTGGACACGGACCAATCAGCGTTGAGCTCGAGTTGAGAGTTGCCGAGAAGCAACTGAGAAGAGCGCTGAGTATATCTTAGACGGTGTTATACGACCTCTTTCACGTAGCGGATGCTCTTGAATTTCATTTTTTTATAAGGCCGAACATTTTTCATTCACATTTAGTTAATTTAGACTAACGAGCCCGATTGATAGATAAATCGGACATAAAGCTTCGCCGGTATGCACCTGGTGACCTGGTGTTCTGGAGACACTGAGTACAAGGATTCTCATTAGCTATTTACGCCTAAAAACGGCGGTCGTCTTAACAAAACAAAAAAATGGTACCATTGGCATCAGGAAGGCAAGCACTTTTTTTCATACCATTTAATTGATCATTTAACCTTTTAAAAGAATGATTATTTGCATGGTACTTGTTCTCAACGAATACCAGGTACCATGAGCTTTTCCAGCAAGGGAAACGGTACTTTGTACACAAGGTATTCGTCGAGGAAAGTACTCAGCAGTGTAATCTTGTGCTCATCTCTTCTGAAGGAAGATAAGAGACATTTTCGGCGCAGGACGTCTCGTGGTACGCTATTTTGATTTGTGTAGTGCTGTGTCTACGGCGGTGTGTGATTATTGAGTCAAATTGGTAGGTGCTTAGTTTCTTGTTTTTTTTTTTTATATTTTGAACACCACTGACCGACGCTTTTCGAGATAAGCGACATGTACTCTGCCCTAAGGAAGAGCTGTGTTTTAACTTTGGCCCTACGCCTACTCGCATGGTTCAGTATTTGCTAATGAGTTGTCTGGATTAACCCATAATTTGTGATCAGTTTGTTCTCAGACAGAAGACTGCATCATACATCATGTTTATATTTAAAACATAAATATGTTCATTTGAAACATGCATTGGAATAACACAATGTAGGCGCTGGCATTTCATCTTGCTGACCAAAGGTTTCAGTTTAGAGACACTTAGTTCTTGGAGGTTGGAAATCGTGTTCTGCTTGATGTCGCTCAATTTTTTCTCATTGATGTCTGCTGTGTCTGGGAACACAAATATTCACATGAGTTTGGCATGTTTCCTAAGAATATTTATTGCCTATTCAAAGAGTACAAAAAAGTTAATTCTTTCCAGTCACAATTCCAGAGTACAAAATCTCCTGGTACCCCTGTACACCAGCAAACAGCAACTTTTCCAACCCTGGCTCAGCGTTGGAGTAATGTGATCCCGGCGCCTTGCACCGGTGACCACTCGAGCTGCGAAGTTAATCACTTTTTTAATCCGATTCAGTTGATAGTCAGCTGCTCCACCCCAAACGGGAAGGCAATACATGATTTGAGAGCATACATGGGCTTGAATGATTGTGATGAGAGCTCTTGGTGTGAAGTGACGCCGAAATCTGTTCAGGGAGATGAGGATGCTATAGCATCGACGCACCACGGTAGAGGTTTGCTGGTCCCAGGACAGGGACTGGTTAATGGCGACTCCTAATATTTGTATGGCATGTGATGACTGAAGTGTGGTGCCCGACAGATCACACTGGAAGTTCAACGCTCTTTTCACCCTTGGTTTGGTTCCAAGAATGATGAAATAGGTTTTTGTTGCGTTCATTTTCAGAGTTATTTTTGAACCATTGTTGCACCGATGTTGCTGATTCTTCCAGGCGGATTTTGAGCTGTGACAGACTGTCACTGTCAGATGGCGATAGACTAACTACTGTTATCAGACTGACTGTCAGATAAGACAAACACTACTTTCGCCGGGCAGCCGTTCCCGCTAGGCGACACTAGCGCTGCAGCGGAGTTAGCGCGGCAATGCTTTTGCTATGGCGGAAGGGCGATATTTGTCGGCATGTAACTCAAACTGCGTGAGGCAGTGGCGTATTTAGGGGGGGGGGTCACTGCATCACGAAGGCGCCCTCACGCACCGAAGACGACTTCGGTTCATGAATGTGAGGCGCGCTCCGGCTGAATATGAGACGCGCTCCACTGAATGTAAGGCGCGCTCCGATACATCCCTGAAGGCGCCCTCCCACCAGGGTCCTAGGATTGCTCTGGAGCTGGGGTGCGGAGTGAAAAATTCTGACCAAAAATAAGCATAGAGTGGAAAATTCAACAACAACAAAAAACATGTACTCTGCTTTATCAAATCCCAATTACCCGCTTACCAGAATTTAGTTATTACCTATGCCAATGATTACCAGTCTTTCCCTCCACAGGCTGTCCCTATCATTGCATTCATTAAATAAGTATCAGAGTTTCAATTATCCAATACATTTTGAAATAAAGAGTGGAAACTTCACAATAAAACGCAGACAAAAAAAAAGTGGAAAAATAGTATAATAATAAATAGTAAAAATAGTTGACTTATGGGAGGTCACAAAATTGACCTGACCTTAGGTCACCGATATCAAAATTCCGAGATACACGAATTGTAAGTACTTATGTTCTAATAACACCCTAAGACATAAAGACATAAAGACATAAAAGAAAAGTGCAACAAAGAGCCTCTTGGGCCCATCCGAGGTTGCACCCCACCCAACCCCCACCCCCCCCCCCCCCCCCTCCACCAGTCTCGCCCCTTCAAATCACCTTACTCTACCTGCATAAAAGAAGGCTAATCCCACGAGTATTTATGAACTAATCCCTTCTCTGTAAAGTATTTATCTAATCTAATTTTGAAGGAAGCAAGTGTCACTGCATCAGCGACATCCCCTGGTAGCATATTCCAATGTCCTACAACCCTTCTACTGAAAAATGACTGTCGTAGCCTAGTCCTACTTTGTTTCATAATGAGTTTATGCTGATGACCTCTACCTCGATTTTCCCTATTGAACTCAAACATACCCTTTAAATATCCAGAATGCTGACTATTTACAAATTTGAAGACTTCAATTAGATCTCCTCTTAGCCTTCTATATCTAAGTGAAAACATACCCAATTTCTTTAATCTATCTTCATAAGGTAAGCTACCAAGACAATTAACCATTCTTGTTGCCCTTTTTTGAACTCTTTCTAACAACCAGCAATCTTTCTCATATGTTGGAGACCAGGCTTGTACACAATACTCCAAATGTGGTCTAACGTATGCACAATACAGTTTTGTTATTACCTTTTCACTCTTGTAGGAAACATTTCTGTTAATGGCCCCTAGCATTCTAAGTGCCTTTTTCCTAGCTTCTACAACCTGGTCTGACGCTGATAGTCTATTGTTTACCACGACACCTAAATCTCTTTCCTTTTCAATCTGCTCCATTTTCTGCCCACCCATTTCATACCTATGTTTACTGCTAACCCGTCCAGCGTGCATAATCTTACATTTACTCAAATTGAATTTCATCTGCCATGCTTCAGACCACTCAACTAGCTTGTCCAGATCTGATTGAAAAACATCCTGATCATGTTTTCCTCTAATAAAACATGATCAGGATGTAAGTTTCAAACTGATCGGTGAGAAACTCTGGCTTTGGCACAACTGCAATTTTTTGTTTGGAGGTGGGGTCACTTGACCTGGTCTGACCTGACCTGAGATTACCAGAGGTGATTTTTTTATCAAGTGTGCGCAATTGATGTCCCAACAGGTGTGCCAACAGGTGTGCCAGGTTTTCTCTATCTGCGAAAACCTTAGGGGGGGGGGGCGGAAATCACCCCCCACCTGCTGTGCGCGGGTTAACCCGCGAGTTACTGGGGTATATTTCATAACGCGACTTACTGGGGGGGGGGGGCTATTTTTTGCCCCCCCCCCCCCCCCCCCCCCCCTCTGATCTCCGGAACTACTAGACCGAATGTAAAAATTCAAACGGCATTCGATAGCCCTGGGAAATGTATCGAGGGAAACATAATATTTTTGACCTCGGGGTCACCGATGACGTCACAGGTCAGGTCAAGTACAAAATGTTTGACCGTGTCAAAAGGTCTCTATGGATGGAATTGTCGCGCAAAATTGCGATATTAAACGCATAAGCCGTTGATAAATCGGTATGATTCGTGTGTCTGACACTTCTGAGTACCTTTCTAAGCTGTTTATGACCTTGGGTCAGGTCAAGGTCATCCGAGGTCACGAGGTCAAACTGCAGATTACGGTCATTAGGCGTTGTAACACATGTTTATGGATTTGTTTTTCGTCTAGAAAGCGAAAAATGACCTTAGAACATTGTTTGTTCCATATAAATAGAAGTAAAAAGCAAAAATGGAAATGCGTTTTTTTTGTCATAGTAATGCTATGAGAAGTGGTCGATTTTTGTAATTTAAAGGTCATAACTCGGTCATTTTTAAAGATATCTACTTTAAATTTGGTGCACATATTCACCGAATACGTCTCGATCACATATATTCCGGGTTTTGGATAATTCCTGATTTTTTCTTGAAAATTGTTTTTAAAAAAGTATTTGGATTTCTCAAAATTTTGAATAAAAAAAACTAAAATCCGAGATAGCAGTTTGATAGCCCAGTCTATTGTCAGTAATTTGATTTAATACAATTTAGTTTATCTCAAATATCGTACCTTTGACAGCGTTTTCCGCAAACCATTATTTTGCAACAAAAACCGAAGAACATGACGTCACTGACGTCCCCGGTTGACCTATCATAGCCTTATATTTTTAATTTTGCCAACATGTGTAGAATTGATGTGAGAGAAGTTACTGCAAGTTTGGTGACGATACGGGTGTTCGTTTAGGAGTTTTTGCAAAATAACGGGAGGGGGGCCAAAAATAGCCCCCCCCCCCCCAGTAACTCGCGGGTTAAGGGCATGGGTATCAATGCCGTATAAGGAAATGAGTCGCCTAACAGGGAAAACAAAACTAGAGAAAAACTTGTAAACATGAAGGAGCGAGACTGGTACTAGGGTCACAAAAAGCCGGAGAAGCGGTACTGGACCTTTCACCGTGCCTGAATCCAGAACCCGGTGGGCTTGACTGGCTCCCGAACCTGAGGTACCTGGTGAGGTAATGTGCCGGGCTCGCACCAAGTTGACCATGGCAAAATCATGCATTTTGCATACATTTGGTGCGAGTACCATACTCGGCTTCAACCGAGTAATGCTATGCCGTGTTTTACGGTGTTATGGTCAATGTTTCAGGTACATTTTTATGAATTTATCGATATACGGTCGTACTCAAGCGAGTGAACTGGCAAACCAATGCATTTAGAACACACATGTTTTTCAGAGAAAAATATTTATCTACTTATATATAAGTTAGTTATTTAGTTAGTTATCTTGTTTGTTAGTTAACCCGCGAGTTACTGGGGGGGGGGGGGGGGGGGCTAATTCCCCCCCCCCCTCCCGTTATTTTGCAATAACTCCTAAACGAACACCGGTATCGTCACCAAACTTGCAGTACCTTCTCTCACATCAATTCTACACATGTTGGCAAAATAACAAATATGAGGTTATGATAGCTCAACCGGAAATGACGTCAGAGTGACGTCATGTTCTTCGGTTTTTGTTGCAAAATAATGGTTTGCGGAAAACGCTGGCAAAGGTACGATGTTTAAGATAAACTCAATTGTCTTACATCAAATTACTGACAATAGACCGGGCTATCAAACTGCTATCTCGGATTTTTGAGGGTTTTTTTTAATTCAAAATTTTGAGAAATCCAAATACATTTTTTTTTTTTAATTTTAAAGAAAACATCAGAATTATCCAAAAACCGGAATATATGTGATCGAAACGTATGCGGTGAATATGTGTACCAAATTTAAAGTCGATATCTTTAAAAATGACCGAGTGATGACCTTCAAATGACAAAAATCGACCACTTCTCACAGCATTACTATGCATAAACAACGCATTTCCATTTTTGCTTTTTACTTCTATTTATATGGAACAAACAATGTTCTAAGGTCATTTGTCGCGTTCTAGACGAAAAACAAACCCATAAACATGTGTTACAACGCCTAATGACCGTAATCTGCAGTTTGACCTCGTGACCTCGGATGACCTTGACCTGACCCAAGGTCATAAACAGCTTAGAAAGGTACTTAGAAGTGTCACACACGAATCATACCGATTTATCGACAGCTTATGCGTTTAATATCGCAATTTTGCGAGACAATTCCATCCATCGAGACCTTTTGACACGGTCAAACATTTTGTACTTGACCTGACCTGTGACGTCATCGGTGACCTCGGTCAACAATATTATGTTTCCCTCGATAAATTTATCAGGGCTATCGAATGCCGTTTGAATTTTTACATTCGGTCCAGTCCCCCCACCCCCCCCCCCCCCCCCCCCCCCAGTAAGTCGCGTTATGAAATATGCCCCAGAACTCGCGGGTTAACTGTTGCCGAATTAAGGTCCATGGTTCTATTCCCTGCGGGAGGCAGATTCTGCCCCTCCCGGTGGTTTTTCACTTGCCGCTTCTAAACCGTTAGGCCTAACGTTCTGAAACTTTGTGACTTACCAAAATTGAATGGCGCGTCTTGTGTCAAAATTGTGAAAAAATCGGTGCAGCAGAGGCGGTTCCAGGCTCGTGTTTTGGGGAGGGTGTTACGAATGCAGTTTTGCGGCGCATACTTCCTTCGTGGTTTTCAGTGCAATAAATACGTGAGAAACAATTGCAATGCAATGTGCATCATAGATACTCGGATTGTACATATTTTTAGGGCAGAGGCGCACTCAGGATAAAACAAAAATGGGAGGCGATACACACCCTCAATTTAGGTCTAGCTTGCCCCCCAATATTTTTTCCTGGATCCGCCTATGCGCAATATATTAAATTTAACACATTACAGCATATAGTGCCCACATGTGACGTTCATGATGTCGTCCCAAACAATCACGAACAGCATATATTTTTATCAGAAAATCCACCCATTTTACATTCCCTGAATACGCCTATGATTTTTTATTTTGTTTTTCGTCTTTTGATATATTAAAGACCAGTACATTTGAAGCTCAAAAACGTTTGGGGCATGAAATCGGTCGAGCTACATGGCCGCAATGACCTTTCAAAAAACACCCAAAATTTTCGTATTTTTTGCCCCTGGACCCCCATTTTTGAACAAAACAATAATTTCGGGGTCCAAAAAGAGAGATCTTGTCATGACGAATCGATTGGCGTTTACCCCAATGAAATCGACCGAGCGGTTCTCGAGATCTCTGGGGGAGGGGGGGGCAGAATCTGCCCCTTCCCGCAGGTTAACGTAATTTGTATTTGACAATTAAAACACTCTCCAATATTACACTGGCTATTCCGAGTGTCGTGTAATTCTGGCCGTCCGCAGGGAATAGGGTTAACTCTCGCCCTACAGGAGCTTCTTCACCTTCGCCTACGGGGGTCCTAAAAAGAGCCCCCTGTTAACTTCCAAACCAAGCAAGATAGAGCAACGCGGTAAAAACCAAGATGTTGCCTGTCATGTTTGAATCTAACGATATGCAATTTTTAGGTTTCGGGTCAACGAGTGACCTCCAAGGTCAAGTGAATGACCTCAATCGATCACGTCCAGAACAGCGATTTTGCTCTGTCAGAAACCTCAAAATTATAAATTGATAAATGTTAACAAAAAGGCATGTTCCTAGACCAGTTTTGCCTCAGAAATACAACAAAAAAAATGTTTCTTCGTATCTGGTAAAAAAAAGTCAAAAAAAGTGATTAAAAAATGTCATGAGTTTCTTACACTTGGGAGCCATCACTCAGTCAAATATAGAGATATTGCTTTGAAATTTGATTTGAGTATTATCCATACTCAGTTCTCTTACACATATCCCGTTTTTTAACATCTTTGAAAATTTTGATTTTGTGGTGATTCCCCCCCCAAAAAAAAGTTTTTGTTGATTTTAGGGGTCAAAAACCGTTTTTTGGGGAAATCCGAGATTACCATTTTAAAGAATGACATTTTATATTTTTGCTTAATTGCGTTTGCAATTTGCTTCAAAACTCTGTTTTCTACGATTTGTCAAACATTTGTCGTTTTTCCAACAACATGATGTCATCAAAACGTCATTATTTCCCAAAATTCTCAACCAATTTCAACGAAATTTGTACAGCATACGTATAATTGTTGTAAACGCAGGTGCTGCCAATTTCAGCAAGATGTGCTGCATATGTAAAAAGTTATGCAAGAAAAACCTCAGGGGGTCGTTTTAGGACCCCCGTAGGGCGAAGGTTAACACGCGCACTGCCAACCACGGACCACGTTCGCGCCAACCACGGACTGCGGGGGGCTGATTTCCTCCCCCTCCCCCAAGATCTTTAAAAACACGCAACGTAGCGACAAGCGGAAAACGATTAACAACCCACCGTAGATAGCTCGAGACAACAAGCTCTATCGAAAGTACTTAGGTCATTTTTAGGTCAGGTCAATATTGAGGTCACCAGAGGTCACCAAAGGTTAAATTCCGGCTATATGTACATATGAGTGTCCTTGATACAACCGTCTATATCTCGATAACTAAAACAGACAACTCCTACGAAACTAGTATAAAAACTCTTATACAAAACTCCTACGACGCGCGGGAAAAAATGTTCGATAGCTATTTTGTTTGTATTTAGTCTCATTGAGAGCTTTCGGTTGCCGCCTTGCGCGTCTCGCTGCGGTTATTGGTTCGGAAGATAACCAGGGGGGGCGAAAAACGCCCCCCCCCCCCTCCCCTCCCTCAGCCAATGGCGTTCGGCTGAGACCCCAGCCAATGCCGGGTTAATGAGACGCATCTAAAGAATACTCGAAACTTTCGAATTGAGGTCACATCAGGTCAAGGTCGGGTCAAAGGTCAAAATTGAGGCATTTGAGTTAATGGTCCATACTTTCCATACAAAGCCTTTGATTGCGACCATGATCACCCAAAGTGCTCCCAAAGGTATAATAAACATCCCGCATGAGCTAAAATGAGATGGTTGGCAAAGGTCAAGGTCAATGTCAGGTCACAAAAGGTCACTATGCGCAGAAGATTTTCGAAATTCATGCGACACATGTTTTATGGGCTATTTTACAGGTAGAGTTCGATAGTGAGTCATTTTACCATCTGCACTCATTTAAGTGAAGTTAGTGTCATCAAGTTCAGGTCAAGTTCAGGTCACACATGGTCAAAATTTGAAATTGATAAATGTAAATGAAAAAGGCGTTTATTTACCAGTTTTGGCTCAGAAATACAGTGCTGGCATTTATTTTGTATTTATCTGGTCAATACAAGCCAAACAACGCAATTTCAAAATATGACAATATTTCAAGATATTTCAAAATATAGTCATGAGTTACCATACTCGGGACCTATAAGTCGGTCAAAGATAAAGATATTGTTTTGATTTTTTGGGGCATTGTTCATATGTAGTTATCCAACATATTTTTCGTTAACATTTTTGACATGTATTTTGTGGTCATTTTCCCCCAAACAATCGTTTTTTTGTAGGGGGTCAAAAACCAAAATTTGCACATTTGAGATAATCATTTTGTAGGCCTTGCAATTTGCTATCTTTGACGTTTTGTGATTGCATTTGGCTCAAAATTGGCCTTTGTACGGCCTGTTAAAGTTTAGCTGATTTTATCGTCAAACTCGTGTGTAGTGACGTCACCAAATTTGCTATATCTAAAAAAAATATAAACGAAATTGCTTCATTTTCGCACAGATGTAAAATTGATGTGGGAGAAGGTGCCAAAAGTTTCACGTTGATAGAGCCTTTGTGTTTTGAGCTATCGCGAACATTCTTCAGGGGGGGGGGCAATATTCCCCCCCCCCCCCGGGTCAAGCGCGGGTTAAGGCAGTGTTAAACGAGTCCATACGCTGCTAAACAATGTTGCTGCAATTCCTCGCCAGCGTGGTAAATAATAAACCATGCGTTATTACTACACTCCGTTGGAAGAAAGGTGGCTTCTTCAGATAGATAGATAGATAGATAGATAGATAGATAGATAGATAGATAGATAGATAGATAGATAGATAGATAGATAGATAGATAGATAGATAGATAGATAGATAGATAGATAGATAGATAGATAGATAGATAGATAGATAGATAGATAGATAGATAGATAGATAGATAGATAGATAAGATATATATATATATATATATATATATATATATATATATATATATATATATATATATATTTATCTATCTATATTCGTATACTGGTCTGTACTAGTCGTATGTAACCAGGGGCTCCGCCACAGGGGGGACGTGCCCCCCCCCCCCCCCCAAAAAAAAATAATCGGATTTTAACATTACGCCTTTGGGCGTTGCATGGATAGAATCGACTTCGGTATGCCTCCCCCCCACCCCCCCCCCCCCCCCCCCACCCCACCCCACTTTCGGAAGGTGGCGGTGCCCTTGTATGTAACCACTTAACCCGCGCGGCGCTGGGGTCTCCATCCGAACGTCCGGTGCTGGGGGGTAAATTTTACCCCCTCGTATCTTCCGAACCAATAACCGCAGCGAGACGCGCAAGGCGGCGATCGAAAGCTCTCAGTGAGTAGAATCTAACGCATACCCGAAATTATTAACATAAAGTCACCAGTCAGGTCACGGTCAGGTCAAGTGTCAAAATGTAAGTATTTGGGTTTTTGGGCTATACTTTCCATCCAAAGCCTTGTATTGCAACTATTATCTCACAAAGTGCTCCCAAATGTATAATGCATCTCCCGCATAAGTAAAAGTGAAATTTTAAGCAAAGGTCAAGGTCATGTCACAAAAGGTCACAGGTCTACGAAAGCCATGCGACACATGTTGTATGGGTTATTTTACACGTAGAATTCGATAGAAGCAGCGATTTTCACGGTCTGACACCATATAATCGCCCTCAGGTCAAGGTCAGGTCACAATAAGGTCAAAATTTGAAATTGATTAATCTAAATCAACATTGCATGTTTCTAGACTAGTTTTGTCTTCGAAATACAGTGGTAGCATTAATTTGTCTGTATCTGGTCAGTAAAATCCAAAAAACTCAATTAAAAAAATGACGTCGTGAGTTACCCAAATGTATAATGCATCTCCCGTATAAGTAAAAGTGAAATTTTAAGCAAAGGTCAAGGTCATGTCACAAAAGGTCACAGGTCTACGAAAGCCATGCGACACATGTTGTATGGGTTATTTTACACGTAGAATTCGATAGAAGCAGCCATTTTCACAGCCTGACACCATATAATCGCCCTCAGGTCAAGGTCAGGTCACAATAAGGTCAAAATTTGAAATTGATTAATCTAAATCAACATTGCATGTTTCTAGACTAGTTTTGTCTTCGAAATACAGTGGTGGCATTAATTTGTCTGTATCTGGTCAGTAAAAGCCAAAAAACTCAATTAAAAAAATGACGTCGTGAGTTACTTATTCTTAGAGAGCCATAAGTCAGTCAAAAATATAGAAATTGCTTTGAAATTGGGCTCGAACATCGTTCATACTCGGTTCTATAATATATCTACCGGTTTTGTGAAAATCTTCAAACAAAAAACTTTTGTGGAAATTCTTCCCCAAAAATCAGTTTTTTGCATTTTTGGGGGTCAAACCCCAAAAATTTTGAACATCCGAGATAGCCATTTTAAAGACAATGTTATTTCCTTTCTTTTGACGCCTTTTGTTTGCGATTTGCATCAACACGCTATTTTCTACGATTTTTCAAACATTTAACGTTTTTCACCAAACATGACATGACGTCACTAAAACGTCATTATCTCCTCAAAATTCCCACGTATTTCAACAAAATTGTTACACAAGATGTAGAATTGATGCACCATAAGGTATCGCAAGTTTCACTTCGATGTCTGTCATAGTTTTCAAGTTAGGAGAAAATCCGAGAGGGTGGTAAAATTTACCCCCCCCCCCCCCCCCCCCAGCGCCGCGCGGGTTAAACTGCATATGAATACCTGTTTCTGATTTTGCGATATGTCTGCGCGGAGTGGCGGCGGTCGGAGATGGCGGTCATGCCGGATCTTGGGCGGCGGCGAAGTGTGAGATGGTTGGGGCTATAGGTCCGGCGGCGCCCGGTGTTTCCATGCCGGCTCCTCTCGTTTATCCGTCCCTCTTTCTCCGTCCCTCTTTCTCCGTCCCTCTTTCTCCGTCCCTCTTTCTCCGTCCCTCTTTCTCCGTCCCTCTTTCTCCGTCCCTCTTTCTCCGTCCCTCTTTCTCCGTCCTTCTTTCTCCGTCCCTCTTTCTCCGTCCCTCTTTCTCCGTCCCTCTTTCTCCGTCCCTCTTTCTCCGTCCCTCTTTCTCCGTCCCTCTTTCTCCGTCCCTCTTTCTCCGTCCCTCTTTCTCCGTCCCTCTTTCTCCGTCCCTCTCTGGCGGCCCACTCACGGCGTGGCGGCCACGCCCGCTGACCTAGAAGTTTCCTCTCGACTGTCCCGCAGGACGGCGTGACTGCCCCGCCGCGCTGGGCGGCGGCTCGGCTCGGTCGGCTTGGTCGGCCGTCTGCCCAGTGTGTTGTGCGTGGCGGGGCTCTCCCGCAGGGCGGCGTGGCTGGCAGCGCGTCTCGGCTCGTTCGACCGTCCGCTGTCAGTATGAAGGTACCCTGGTCAGTGGCGGGCGGGCTGTCGCGGCGGGCAGGTGTACGGAGAGTGATGTGTACTAGCGCTGAATGGTTCGGCGAGGAGCGCGAACAGACTCGTCTGGAGTGCTGATCGGCGGCCGCCTCTGAGATAGCGTTGCAGTGGAGAGCGCGAATTGTGTGTGTCGAAGGGACCGCAGCGCTGCGTCGGTAGTGGTGCCATGGGACAACCGCAGATGTGGTGAGTGGGAGCTATTTTCACCCAGTGCGGCTGCTCGTGGTGCGTGGAGGGCCGGTGGATACGCCGGTAATGTTTGCAATGCCGCCTGGTACCGAAAACCGGGGCCCTTCGTTTTTATTTGTGATCGAGTTATTGTTTGGATGCCTCAAATGCTCATTGTGCTCGAAAGTTTCCGAAATAAACTGATCTAAGCAGATATTTCATAGTCATGGTCCTGCATGGTTCGGCGTACCGGGGCCCTTCGTTTTTATTTGTGATCGAGTTATTGTTTGGATGCCTCAAATGCTCATTGTGCTCGAAAGTTTCCGAAATAAACTGATCTAAGCAGATATTTCATAGTCATGGTCCTGCATGGTTCGGCGTACATGTAATATGTCCTGCAAGTCAATGTCCTGCATGGTTCGGCGTATATGTAATTCGCAAATCACTGTCGTGATTATGAATTTGAATTTGATTATGAACAGTTGCGTTGCAAACGAGGCATTCGTTTTTATCTGGCCTCTGTCCATGACCTCGGTCCATAGTCTCCTCAGTGGATGTGTCGCATTATCGCGTGACGATGCATGACTGATTCACTACGCTGGTCAGGACACGCAGCGAAGTGTCGCCTAGCGCCAGGTGACCTAGCTGTCACGTGCCGTCACCAGGTGACTGGTCCGCACGTGGACTGGCCTGGCGGCCGGCCCAGAACGCAACTACGGCATGCTGCCGGAGTCGCTGACGAGGGTCCGGGGGAGGTCCGCCAAACGGCCGGAGAAGTGTATCTCGGAGCTGATGGCGGACGAGTGTCGGCGTTGGTTTGGTGTACTCCCAGAATACCCGGCCGTCGGCTGACGACCACGGCTGATGACTGTTTGCGACGCGATCAACTGTGGCCTGTCCTGGCGTGTGCTGCGTTATATATGATGTGAAGAGATGGGATTCAGGCCCACACGAGACGATCCCGACTGAGCTGGCGCTTAAAGCCACACGCCAGTGACTTTCACTGGTGTTGGCAGTTCGGCCATTGCTCGGGACTGGGCAGCCGGGCCCGCCAGGCGCCACGGAAGCGGGCGGCGGTACCTTCTCCACCGGCGGGCGCTCCTCCGTACAGCCGCCATCCTCTGTGGCGTGATGGCCAGAGATGGTGTGGTTGTTATGCGTTAGCGTTTATAGCTTCTTTCGATTTTTACATTCCTCATTTTGTTTGTATTTTTGTGAAACTGGTCGACCTCGCCGTCACCGGAGACCATTAGCGGCGGACGTCAAAGGGGGTGGAACTTCTCTGCGT
The DNA here is from genome assembly GCA_036785665.1 of Chirona hameri. Classification (NCBI taxonomy): domain Eukaryota; kingdom Metazoa; phylum Arthropoda; class Thecostraca; order Balanomorpha; family Balanidae; genus Chirona; species Chirona hameri. The sequence goes on along the minus strand of JAXIVJ010000149.1, from coordinate 71,541 downwards.
GCCGACTGAGGGCCTACGCGTGTCAGACGGAGGGTCACCGCACTTTTCCTTCTGTCTTTGTTTGTGTCGTATATGATCGTCGCTTATTTCGCTATAGTTGATGTCCGTTTTAGTCTGGAAGTCGACGTTTTAACAGAAAAAACACGGTTCGTTTTGATCTCGCTTTGTATTTAAAGCATATCAAGGTTGTATTACTTGTTGTTTAGGGCGGGCTATCCGCGATCTTCACACCCCCTGATGGGTAATCAGGTGACTTTGAAATACGTTTCAATGACGCTAGATGTCCCTAGTGTTGGAAGTCGTGTATCCCATCCATCAGTTGACGTGGGGGACTTTGACAGGGCGGACCGCCCCTTCCGCCCCCTTCCTCGCCCCGCGGAATCGGCATGGTCGACCCAGAGTACTTATGAGTAGGTTCAAGTTTGGCGACTGCCATGGCTACGTCACGCCTGGTTCAAACTATAATAAACTAACTATGTTACCACATCAACTATTTCTGGTATGCTTTTTGTAATAGTTCTCATTTTCTTCTAGAATTTCATCTATATAGTAGGATAAGGTAATCACATCGGAGGATATCTGAAAAGAAAACGAAATATATTTAATAAAATTTTGTGTGTATTCGAAGGGAAATAATATTTAAAGTTCATTGGTATATCAATTTTATTGGAAAAATGTATAAACACCATTTTAACGACACATCACAATTAGTCAGCTGTAACAGAGTTTGCATTCAGGCCGGAAATTTCGAACCACCAGGCCGCCGCCGGAACGGCCGGCCGGCCCCGCGGCGGCCGGCCGGCCCCACGGCGGTAGTCTCTGGCAAGGCGTCGCAGCGATTCTCACCAACTTGCGACCGGCGCGGCGGCGGCGGTGTACAGCCTTTGACAGCGGGCCCCCCGCTCCGGCGCGCCGTGTGGGCGGAATATATGCCTCCACTCGACCGAGAATTGTGGACCACTGGAGTGTCTCGGGTAAAATCTGAGGCCATTCCAGGAATCTGGAAGAAACTAGCTTCCCATTGAGCATAAATACTTGCATCCATCTCTCTTAGATAACAAATTAAAAGGGGGTAACTGCCAAGCCACTTTGCATTGCCTTAACACTGGAGCGGGATTCGACTGCCATGTTGACGTCACGGCTACCAAACAACTTGCGCCCCCCCCTGGGTCGACCGGCCGGCCGGCCCAGACCGACCAGACTCGCGGACGGGTCTGGGGGGGGGGGGGGCGTAATGGCAGTCTATGTTCGCCGATTATACAGCATTGGAATGCCAATGTCAAAGTGATACGATGACATGGAAGCCACTGATTTTCTATGGCAATGATTCCTCTTGAAATTGCCACTAATTATAACCTCCGCTCATTTTAAGCGGATCAACTGCGAAACGTGTTTCAATACAGATGAAGCCAATACATTTAGCCGTTTCATTGAATCACACCCAGTTCAAGTTGTGATCAGTATGTATTCGTATCCGCCTTAAAATTAAAGTCACAGACGCGTTCCCAAAAATTAATGTGACTTATTTATACAATGAGCACATATAATTCCCGCAGAAACATACCCATTCAAATATCGCCAAATATATCCATTTTTGACCGAGACGCAACAGGAAACATTCTGAATGATTAGTAAGCAGCGAGCACTTCCCCTCAAAGATCATATACACTATCATTTCCCGGTCAGAAACAGCGTAGAAACATTGTAGAGCATGGTGAAATCAACCGGATTGGTCCGCCGCAATACCTGCAAATTACATGAACATCCACAAACTCACGAGCTACTTCACGATATTTGCATGCTTACGAAAGTATTGTGAAACTGCGCAATGTGCATAATAACACACCTCTCACTGCACAAACATGCATGTTTGTGCAGTACATTGCATGCATGCAGTGCAGTACATGCATGCAGTGCAGTACATGCATGCAGTGCAGTGCAGTAGATACATGCATACACTGCATACTAAACCTATCGTGCTCTGTAACAAACGTCAAACATCTCGCAGAAAACTAAGAGCAGCTAGTAGCAAATAAATAAATATAATATATATATATATATATATATATATATATATATATATATATATATATATATATATATATATATATATATATATATATATATATATATATATATGTATATATATATATATATGTATATATATATATATATATATATATATATATATATATATATATGTATATATATATATATATATATATATATATATATATATATATATATATATATATATATATATATATATATATATATATATATATATTGCAATTTGAAACCATACAACACACATTCTCACATGCCAATCTGAACTACGCTTCTAGCTAACGTATCTTCTAGCTAACGCTTCTAGCTAACGTATATAGCTAGCTATTCTAGCTTCCGCTTTACTGAGCAGGCAGATGCCGGACCGGGCGTGGCGTAAATGAAGCCCGCTCCCTGATTGTCATGTTCCGGCATTTGCGAGGGTCAACAATGTCTGGCAGCAGACATTCAGAAAAGAATAGTTTGATTTGCTCAACTCTGCTTGCCCAGAATACGTCATCAAAGTAGACCCGGTCTCTGACGGCTTCGCCGTTTGGGGACCAGACATAAAAGTCACAACACCGTGCACCAGTGCACGCCAGCTGACATTGAACCTGACTATAGTATGGATGAGTCCGCTTTAGTTTCAGGTTTTCATCCAAACAAAATGTTCTCAGTCTCTCATCTCCCTTTGCGAGTGAAGCTGTTGAACGTTTTTCGGCAACTTTTGGACATTTGACCTCCAGAATCATGTAATCGTTGATACCATCAGGCGTCGCTGCGAGGTACGAGTCGAGTCTCTGAACTATCAAACCGGTAGGGGGTGTCGCTTTGCAACCCATTTCCTGCCCGTACTGGGCTATGGCAAGTGTTTCATTGACTCTTCCGTAATGCAAGGCATCGAGGTCCAAATCTTGTCCGGTATCGTATAAGATTTGGTTCAACACCTTTGCCCCCGAAGTTGTTTTCCGCATGTTGACGATGGCGTGCACGCTGCTCGCCGTAATCCTACTCTTTCTGGTCTCAAACCAAAGGTCTTTTTCCGAAGCAGTCTTTCGCCTGAGATTTTCGTGCTCCGAATCAGAAAAGTGTATGACTGTCTGTAACAGCCTGTTTTCTAGTCTCAAATACACTGGGCTCAGTCTCATCCAGATCTGGCTGGTTGCTGTGAGGACCGCAATCACTATAGGGCATGGCTGGTTGGTTTTTATCCTGATAGCGCTGTTTGTTTCGGTAGGTGCGGGTTTCCCGAGATTTTCTGTTTTGTATTCGTATTTCGTGATGGGACACGTGATCTTTTCGAACTTTGGTGGGGCTGCGATGAATATTTTTTTTTAAAGTAAAAACGTGCATTTTGGAGGAGCCCACCTGGTATGACAGGCATGCTGCAGCGCACCGGTTCTGGTATCCTCTTTTTTGGTAATAGTTCACTCGTTTGCCGCCTATGGTTTTGGTATGCGGGACATGTGAGTTTCTGCGAGGATACTCATGATATCGTAAATGACTAGCTTGGTCGCCTTGTTTTTCACAATGTCTGCGGCTTTCGACAAAGCGATACTTCACCGCTTTGGTGACGTCTGGATCCTTAGCTACATTGCAGTAGTAGCTTTTGTACCATTGGTGATGCCCCAAAACATGGAATGACGCATTGGTTACATCGTTGGCTAGGTCCCTGGCACAGTCTGCTGCCGAACGCTTACCACCCTCACTTTCGAGTGCGTAATGTTTGATGATGGTTCGCACCGTCACAGTCATCCTCTCTTGATCCGAGGGACCGAGAGCAGACGACAGGCCTCTGCGTTATCTTTGGCTGTTTTGTATAGCCCTGTCGTGTAACACTTGGTTGCATGGTTCGCGCACTCGACCTTTCTTACATGTCTCCCATAAGGCACCAGGGATACGATGTTTTTGTAGACGCTCGAGTCTCCATCACCAATGACCTGCATAAACTGAACACCGTGCATGCTTTCACTTTCCATGAACCCTTTTACAATGATATCCATTTCCATGGCGGTGGACGAGCCATCCCAATTTCTGTGGCATTTGTAGTTTGGAACTGGACCGAGTGAGGCGCGCGCACATACCACACAGTACTTATTCCTTACCCCATAGTACAGCCAGCAGCTTGTTGGTCTCGACACCAATGATGCCCGCCATGCCACCTTTGAAGGAATATTTGTGCCCATGCGATCTTGTTCCCCAGCTGCCGTCAACCACTACCGCGATCCAGGGGAGCACAGGTGAACCGTCAGGGTTACAAGTCTCCTACCCACCCAACGGGTTGGCGAGGCCGGGGGCCAGAGCAGGTTTGGTGCGGCGGCCCTATCTAAGACATTGTCGCTGATAGCAGATCACTGAGCCCATCCTGGTCAGTCCCTCCCAAGTTATCTGGTCTTCCGGCGGCGGCGGCCCATGCCGTGGGCGAGGGCGAGGGGAGGGGGAGGGTGCGGGCGGCCTTGTCGGCTGACGGACAAAGCTGGCGTCCGGAAGGGTTGGTGTCCGGCTACGGGCGAATTCTCGCGGGCGGGCGGCCGGAGGTTCGTTGGGGGAAAGCGTTGCTAAATAATGAGATGACGTTCTGTAAATACTCTGGCGGTGATTGATGAGCCACAAAGTCCGCCAAACAATTGAGCGTCGCGGGCTGTGCAGACAGAGACATCTATCGCTGAAACAGAGAACCTTCTGCTGCACAGCCGTGCAGTATTTTAACATGCTGCGTGCACAGCCTTGCCTATCATGTTGCGCTCATTTTTTTGGTGTCATGTCACAAACAATGGCGCATATAACATTTCGTAGCAAAGAAATTATGATAAAGATGGATACAGTTGTTACTGGACGTTGCAAGATACACATTGCACTGCATCAAAGCAACACGTGGTTTGGTTAGAACGTCTGCTATAGTGGGTTATCCGGCGAATTATAGGTCAGAAAGTGCAAACACCTAACGCGTCTAATTAATAGTTTCCATGCTATTTTCGTTTAAAGTTCTCATTTTGCAACATGTTTGTGCCAATAACTTGCAATCCATGGACGATACAAGCTGCGAAAATCTCACAATATGACTAGTTGATTGTGCTGAAACTTGTATTTATATATGGAGAAAATAAAGCCAAGGACTTTTAAGTTATTGCCGAATTATTTTCCCATAGTGTTAAACCGAGAAGCCCGCCCTTCAGTTCGTAGATCTCGTGAGAAGTATGGAAATACAGGGAAGTATCCCTCACATTTGAATAGCTCCGTGGGCTTTGAAGTCCGCAGCCTGTGAGTGAGTGGGTACTGTAAACTGTAGCTGGGTTCCCTAATTGCCTGTGTATTTATGCGTGGCTACTTATGCTTGAACTGAACACGCTGGGTAACGGCATATGAACATCGACCAGGAGCGAGTTTGGACGCGTTGTTTCGCGGTGTGGCCACTGAGCGGCACATGCGACGCGTTGCACATGGCCAGCGTGTGATTCATTCCACTCAAGGTCGTGCGATTCATTCCGCGACGGCCGAGGCGCGGCTCGGTGCCCCGCCCAGCTGGGCGGTTTGCATTGGGCGCATACTGCCGACTCAGCGCTGTGCTCTCAGGCCCTCGTGTGAGTGTCGCAACGGTAATCGGGCGCCCGTCATCAGGTGGGCTGCGTTGATGGGTCCATCACACACTCGGCCCAGCCCGGGGAGGGGAGGGGGGGGGGGTCGCGGCGCCCGGCACCAGCCGCCGGAACCTCGCGATGTCGCTGCGGCTCGGCGCGTCCGCTGGCCCGTTATCAGCGCCCGAAACGTACCGGATCACGAGCTGGTACCCGCCGCATGCGGCTCTGAACAGCAACTGCCTGATGATGCCCATGGTCCGCGCCTCCCGCGCCCATCCCCTCCCCCAGGACCCCACGACCCCATGTTGGCACTGTACCATAGCACACGCGTGCCCCGCCAATGTCTGTCCCGCGCCACGGCGGCCACCAGAACCGGCTCCATCTCCAGCAGAGGCATTGACGGGTGTTCCGCCGCTGCCATGGCCGCCACCACTCACTGCCACACACCGCGCCCATGCCGCCGCGCCGCGAGCTGTCCGTGCAGAGCGTCCGCCCCGCCCCGCTGGCTGGCCGGCACAGGCGGCAGCATGGGGAAAGTCCCGTTTCATTCTGGCGCCAACACGGCCCACCATACCATGTCGGCGCGCACCGCCCGCGTGACTCGCACGCGGTGCTGCGGCTGGTCCGCGGAGTAGGCAGCGTCGAGCAGCCGCCGCATGAAGCCCCGGCCGGGCGGGCCACCATAACATGTCGGCGCGCACCGCCCGCGTGACTCGCACGCGGTGCTGCGGCTGGTCCGCGGAGTAGGCAGCGTCGAGCAGCCGCCGCATGAAGCCCCGGCCGGTCGGGACGCAGCGACAGGCGTGCCCGAGTTGACCGACCAGCGACAGTAGCTCCCGGCGCGTGGCCCGGCGGCAAATTCCCGAAGTATAGCGACCATTCGCACCAATTCATTTGATTCGTCGAATTCACTTGAATGTGACGCCACGGTGACGTCACAGTCTCCCTACATACCCTGTCGTGTACGATATCGTGTGTACTGTGCATGGCAGGGTGTTCAAGTGTAGTGCGTGAAAAAATACATGTCTTTCAAAATTGCTATTAACGTCTATTGGCGCGCCATGTAATAGAAACCCGAGGTTAAAATTTAAACTCGTTTTCCAGCCTGCTGCGGCGGCCACGTCGGTAGTGCTGGCCACGTATGGTACCCCGGCTGGGAGTGGAAGTGAATTGGGCGGAAGGGGTGGGAGGGGGGGGGGGGGGCGAGGAAATGAGGTCGCGCGAGGGGCGGCAGGGGATGCTAAGTAAACGGTACTAGGCAAACGAAGCGCGGTGATAAACCTTCAACACGTGACGCCGCGACGCAGCGCGTTATGTGTGATCAGCTGGGGCCGCGCTCCGCAACACAGGTGGGCCCCGGGGACGGGCCGCGCCCACCGCGGCTGTCCCACGGCACGGCGCCTAGCCGCGCCGCCGCCGACTCCCTCACTGCTCCGGGGCCAACACTCACGACACTGCGCCTAGCCGCGCCGCCGCCGGCTCCCTCACTGCTCCGGGGCCAACACTCACGCCACTGCGCCTAGCCGCGCCGCCGCCGACTCCCTCACTGCTCCGGGGCCAACACTCACGGCACTGCGCCTAGCCGCGTCGCCGCCGGCTCCCTCACTGCTCCGGGGCCAACACTCACGCCACTGCGCCTAGCCGCGCCGCCGCCGACTCCCTCACTGATCCGGGGCCAACACTCACGGCACTGCGCCTAGCCGCGCCGCCGACTCCCTCACTGCTCCGGGGCGAACACTCACGCCACTGCGCCTAACCGCGCCGCCGACTCCCTCACTGCTCCGGGGCCAACACTCACGGCACTGCGCCTAGCCGCGCCGCCGCCGACTCCCTCACTGCTCCGGGGCCAACACTCACGCCACTGCGCCTAGCCGCGCCGCCGCCGACTCCCTCACTGCTCCGGGGCCAACACTCACGGCACGGCCAGCTCCCTCACTGCTCCGGGGCCAACACTCACGCCACTGCGCCTAGCCGCGCCGCCGACTCCCTCACTGCTCCGGGGCCAACACTCACGGCACGGCCAGCTCCCTCACTGCTCCGGGGCCAACACTCACGCCACTGCGCCTAGCCGCGCCGCCGACTCCCTCACTGCTCCGGGGCCAACACTCACGGCACGGCCAGCTCCCTCACTGCTCCGGGGCCAACACTCACGCCGCTGCGCCTAGCCGCGCCGCCGCCGACTCCCTCACTGCTCCGGGGCCAACACTCACGGCACTGCGCCTAGCCGCGCCGCCGACTCCCTCACTGCTCCGGGCCAACACTCACGGCACTGCGCCTAGCCGCGCCGCCGCCGACTCCCTCACTGCTCCGGGCCAACACTCACGCCACTGCGCCTAGCCGCGCCGCCGCCGACTCCCTCACTGCTCCGGGGCCAACACTCACGCCACTGCGCCTAGCCGCGCCGCCGACTCCCTCACTGCTCCGGGCCAACACTCACGCCACTGCGCCCAGCCGCGCCGCCGGCTCCCTCACTGCTCCGGGCCAACACTCACGCCACTGCGCCTAGCCGCGCCGCCGACTCCCTCACTGCTCCGGGCCAACACTCACGCCACTGCGCCTAGCCGCGCCGCCGACTCCCTCACTGCTCCGGGGCCAACACTCACGACACGGCCAGCTCACTCACTGCTCCGGGGCCAACACTCACGGCACTGCGCCTAGCCGCGCCGCCGACTCCCTCACTGCTCCGGGGCCAACACTCACGCCACTGCGCCTAGCCGCGCCGCCGACTCCCTCACTGCTCCGGGGCCAACACTCACGCCACTGCGCCCAGCCGCGCCGCCGACTCCCTCACTGCTCCGGGGCCAACACTCACGCCACTGCGCCTAGCCGCGCCGCCGCCGACTCCCTCACTGCTCCGGGGCCAACACTCACGGCACTGCCGGCTCCCTCACTGCTCCGGGACCAACACTCACGGCACTGCCGACTCCCTCACTGCTCCGGGGCCAATACTCACGGCACTGCCGGCTCCCTCACTGCTCCGGGGCCAACACTCACGGCACTGCCGGCTCCCTCACTGCTCCGGGGCCAACACTCACGGCACTGCCGACTCCCTCACTGCTCCGTGGCCAACACTCACGGCACTGCCGGCTCCCTCACTGCTCCGGGGCCAACACTCACGGCACTGCGCCTAGCCGCGCCGCCGGCTCCCTCACTGCTCCGGGGCCAACACTCACGCCACTGCGCCTAGCCGCGCCGCCGACTCCCTCACTGCTCCGGGGCCAACACTCACGCCACTGCGCCTAGCCGCGCCGCCGCCGACTCCCTCACTGCTCCGGGGCCAACACTCACGCCACTGCGCCCAGCCGCGCCGCCGCCGACTCCCTCACTGCTCCGGGGCCAACACTCACGCCACTGCGCCCAGCCGCGCCGCCGACTCCCTCACTGCTCCGGGGCCAACACTCACGCCACTGCGCCTAGCCGCGCCGCCGACTCCCTCACTGCTCCGGGGCCAACACTCACGGCACTGCGCCTAGCCGCGCCGCCGCCGACTCCCTCACTGCTCCGGGGCCAACACTCACGCCACTGCGCCCAGCCGCGCCGCCGGCTCCCTCACTGCTCCGGGGCCAACACTCACGCCACTGCGCCTAGCCGCGACGCCGCCGACTCCCTCACTGCTCCGGGGCTAACACTCACGACACGGCCCCAGTGGGCGCGGGCCGTCCACGCCACTGCGCCTAGCCGCGCCACCGCCGACTCCCTCACTGCTCCGGGGCCAACACTCACGACACGGCCCCAGTGGGCGCGGGCCGTCCACGCCACTGCGCCTAGCCGCGCCGCCGCCGACTCCCTCACTGCTCCGGGGCCAACACTCACGCCACTGCGCCTAGCCGCGCCGCCGACTCCCTCACTGCTCCGGGGCCAACACTCACGACACGGCGCCTAGCCGCGCCGCCGACTCCCTCACTGCTCCGGGGCCAACACTCACGGCACGGCCAGCTCTCCACGCCACTGCGCCTAGCCGCGCCGCCGACTCCCTCACTGCTCCGGGGCCAACACTCACGACACTGCGCCTAGCCGCGCCGCCGCCGACTCCCTCACTGCTCCGGGGCCAACACTCACGACACTGCGCCTAGCCGCGCCGCCGCCGACTCCCTCACTGCTCCGGGGCCAACACTCACGACACTGCGCCTAGCCGCGCCGCCGCCGACTCCCTCACTGCTCCGGGGCCAACACTCACGACACTGCGCCTAGCCGCGCCGCCGCCGACTCCCTCACTGCTCCGGGGCCAACACTCACGACACGGCCAGCCGCGCCGCCGACTCCCTCACTGCTCCGGGGCCAACACTCACGCCACTGCGCCCAGCCGCGCCGCCGACTCCCTCACTGCTCCGGGGCCAACACTCACGCCACTGCGCCCAGCCGCGCCGCCGACTCCCTCACTGCTCCGGGGCCAACACTCACGCCACTGCGCCTAGCCGCGCCGCCGACTCCCTCACTGCTCCGGGGCCAACACTCACGCCACTGCGCCTAGCCGCGCCGCCGGCTCCCTCACTGCTCCGGGGCCAACACTCACGCCACTGCGCCTAGCCGCGCCGCCGACTCCCTCACTGCTCCGGGGCCAACACTCACGCCACTGCGCCTAGCCGCGCCGCCGGCTCCCTCACTGCTCCGGGGCCAACACTCACGCCACTGCGCCCAGCCGCGCCGCCGGCTCCCTCACTGCTCCGGGGCCAACACTCACGCCACTGCGCCTAGCCGCGCCGCCGACTCCCTCACTGCTCCGGGGCCAACACTCACGCCACTGCGCCTAACCGCGCCGCCGACTCCCTCACTGCTCCGGGGCCAACACTCACGCCACTGCGCCTAGCCGCGCCGCCGCCGACTCCCTCACTGCTCCGGGGCCAACACTCACGCCACTGCGCCTAGCCGCGCCGCCGACTCCCTCACTGCTCCGGGGCCAACACTCACGCCACTGCGCCTAGCCGCGCCGCCGCCGACTCCCTCACTGCTCCGGGGCTAACACTCACGACACGGCCCCAGTGGGCGCGGGCCGTCCACGCCACTGCGCCTAGCCGCGCCGCCGCCGACTCCCTCACTGCTCCGGGGCCAACACTCACGGCACGGCCAGCTCCCTCACTGCTCCGGGGCCAACACTCACGCCACTGCGCCTAGCCGCGCCGCCGACTCCCTCACTGCTCCGGGGCCAACACTCACGACACGGCGCCTAGCCGCGCCGCCGACTCCCTCACTGCTCCGGGGCCAACACTCACGGCACGGCCAGCTCTCCACGCCACTGCGCCTAGCCGCGCCGCCGACTCCCTCACTGCTCCGGGGCCAACACTCACGACACGGCGCCTAGCCGCGCCGCCGACTCCCTCACTGCTCCGGGGCCAACACTCACGACACGGCGCCTAGCCGCGCCGCCGACTCCCTCACTGCTCCGGGGCCAACACTCACGACACGGCGCCTAGCCGCGCCGCCGACTCCCTCACTGCTCCGGGGCCAACACTCACGACACGGCGCCTAGCCGCGCCGCCGACTCCCTCACTGCTCCGGGGCCAACACTCACGACACGGCGCCTAGCCGCGCCGCCGACTCCCTCACTGCTCCGGGGCCAACACTCACGCCACTGCGCCTAGCCGCGCCGCCGACTCCCTCACTGCTCCGGGGCCAACACTCACGACACGGCGCCTAGCCGCGCCGCCGACTCCCTCACTGCTCCGGGGCCAACACTCACGCCACTGCGCCTAGCCGCGCCGCCGACTCCCTCACTGCTCCGGGGCCAACACTCGCGACACTGCCCCAAGGTTGTCACCTTTCTGCTGCTGTGGCGGCCCGTCCGTTGATGGGTCGTACGCACCGTCACGTGGCCCACCCCGGCTGGCGGCTAACCAGGGGCCCAAGTGACCATAAGTAGTCGGTGCGCCAAAAAAAAAAACAATCATCATCACCAGGGGTTAGCGCGGCTTGCCAGCGTGTCGCGGCGGCTGGCGGGCGGCCTTTGCTGGTGGATGGGCCAACGCGAGGGTCGCCGACTGCCCGGCTGCTGGGGGGCTAGCGTGAGGCGATATCCCCCTGGCCCCCGACAGCGCCCGCTGCGGTCTGGTCACGGGAGCGTGGCGTGGTGCTGCGGCAGGCCTCAGCGATTTCTCTGAGGTCCTGGTTCTCAGAGCCAAGGAGGTCCTGCAGATCTGCAGCATCGCTGATGGTCTTCGCAGGCTGGTTCTCTCCCATCCTAATCTTAATCCTTCCGTTAGTGCTGTATGCGGCCCACGTTTGCTTTCGTTTCTTCAGCTGGCGACAGGAGGTTTTGATTTTTGCCGTAAGGAAGTCCGCTAGAAAAACGTTATCGAGCACCTGGGGCGTCAGTACTCGATGGTCCCGTACTCGATGGTCCCGTACTCGATGGTCCCGTACTCGATGGTCCGATATCTCCTTCCGTGAGTTGAAGAGCTGCTGCCGCTTGTGCGACAGCAACTTCACGAGGATCGCTCGCGGCCGTTCGATGGTTCCTCGCTGCCTGCCGAGCGGGTGAGAGCGGTCGAGATCTCCCACAGACAGGGTGATGCCCGCTGCCTGCGCCACATCCAGCACGAGCCTGTCGGTGCTCTCCTCAGGTAGTTCGGGCACGCCACTTATCACCAGGCAGTTCCTGCGGTTGTCCGTATCCAGTTGATCTGCATGATTTTCCACTGCGGTCAGTTTTCCCTGCGTGGCTTGCAGTATTACCTGGGTGGAGATCAGTTTGTCCTGGGTGGCAGTAAGCTCCTTTTCCAGAGCCTCGATATTCGCATCCCGCTGCTCCACGTCTCTGGAGACAGCGGCCTCCACTCCGGGTGACACGAGCTCCTGAAGGCGCTGGACGAAGTCCGCATCCAGGAACAGCTCTCTCAGTGCACCTCGAATTTCTTCCATGTTTGCAACAAGTCTGTCTTGAGTAGCACTGGCCGCCGCCCGGCTCTATTTTACAGTGAACGGTTCACTTCACTGGCTCGCTGCTACGCACGTTAAACACCACACGCGCGGGTTGAACGGGCACGAGAGGGGAAGGGCACCGGTCGTGTTCTGTGTGTTACAGTGAGATGGACGCCGGTCGTGTTCTATGTGTTACAGTGAGATGGACGCCGGTCGTGTTCTATGTGTTACAGTGAGATGGACGCCGGTCGTGTTCTATGTGTTACAGTGAGATGGACGCCGGTCGTGTTCTGTGTTACAGTGAGATGGACGCCGGTCGTGTTCTGTGTTACAGGGAGATGGACGCCGGTCGTGTTCTATGTGTTACAGGGAGATGGACGCCGGTCGTGTTCTATGTGTTACAGTGAGATGGACGCCGGTCGTGTTCTATGTGTTACAGTGAGATGGACGCCGGTCGTGTTCTGTGTTACAGTGAGATGGACGCCGGTCGTGTTCTTTGTTACAGTGAGATGGACGCCGGTCGTGTTCTGTGTTACAGTGAGATGGACGCCGGTCGTGTTCTGTGTTACAGGGAGATGGACGCCGGTCGTGTTCTGTGTGTTACAGTGAGATGGACGCCGGTCGTGTTCTGTGTTACAGTGAGATGGACGCCGGTCGTGTTCTATATGTTACAGTGAGATGGACGCCGGCGCAGCGGGTCACTCTGACTCGGAGGACTCGACCGACACGGTGCTGGTGCCGGGGGCGCGCCGGGCCCTCTGGCAGGCACGCGCCCGACACGCGCCCGCCGAGAGACGCGCCAAGGTGGACAGCTGGCTCAAGATGGCCGACGAAAACGACAACCGGGTGCCAGCGCCACGCGGGTTCACGGGACTGTTCGCCACGCCGGCCGGGACGCCAGCACCTCCGCCGCCGGCTCCCGGCTCCCGTGGTTATCTTGGCCCCCACGGTGTACACGGGTCACGTGGTTCACGCTCGTCGCACCACAAGGCGGAAAGTGAACAGAGGAAGCGAAATATCGTCGAATCGCGGGACGATGCCCGCAGTGACGCGAAAAGGACGAAGGTGGATAGTGCGAAAGTGACGAGTCGTGGGGTGCCAGTGACAGAGCGCAAAGTACAAAGCTGTGTGGCGGACGCTGCGAGCGACCAGAGTTCGTCGTCCAACGGGCGAGAGTCTGTGCCGAGTAAGAAGCACGGAGTACAAAGTGACGAGAGAGACGCTGCCAGTGACGGGAGCTCGTCTGCGAAACGGCGAGGCAGTTCGGGAGGGCATCGGGACAAATCGAAAGACCGCCGGAAGCACGGCGCCAGTGCGCCTATAGAGCGCGGCGGGGAGCGTAGCAAACCAGGTGGTGCGAGTGCTCGCCCGCGGACGACGAGTGGAGAATCGTCAGACTGTGGTTCCAGTGTGTCTGCCCGTAGTGTCTCATCTCATTCGGACATGAAGTCCGGCTCGTCGCTCCGCCCAACACCCGCCGTTTCGCATTCGTCGAAACCGAGTAACACACACTCGTCCAGAAAGCCGTCTGGAGAGTCATCATCATCAGAAGTAATTTCGTCCAAAGAAGGGAGCAAGGACAAATCGACGTCCAAGAGCAGTAAAGATAATTGCAAAAGTTCGTTAAAGAAGAGTACAGACAAAACAATAGCTCACAACGTGAAAGAAAAGAAAGCATCAGCGCCCAGGACGTCTGGCTCCAAATCTCATGTCGGTGACGACATTGAGGCGGGAAAACGGAGCGAAAACGTGAAGACTGCTGTGTCCACCGATGTCTCAGAGAAAACATCTCCAAAGCATAGAAGTAAGTCTACTCATCATAAGGAAGTCAAAAAGTCGTCATCGTCAAAAGCGTGCCATAATCAGTTGGCTCCGTCGTCGGATAGGAAAGGTTCGTCGAAATCTGAGCACAAAAGAAAATCGACATCACACGGGTCGAAAGCATCGCAAAAGGTGGACTTAAGTGGAAAACATTCCCCGAGGTGGGAGCACAGCAAAAACCACAACAAAAAAACATCTGCCAGTGCGGAGAGTTCAGAATCAAAGGTGTCAAATCCCTCATCTGAAGAGAAACAATCTATGTCTGCGGAATCTAACCATGCCAATGAAGAGAAGTCGCCCAGCGAGATGCCAGCATCTGAGGCCAACTCCGCTCTCGTGCCAGCAGCTGAGAAGGGAGCTGCAGTTAATTCTGAGCCGAGAGATGTGTCCGCATCGGACTCGAGTCAGACGCCCATCGGGGATCTGAACCACCCATCCAACCCTCCCAGCACTCGCTCGGACGACGCGGGCGGCGACTCTGACTCAGTGCTGAACGACTCGGACATGGAGGACTTCGAAAATCTTCTCAAGGACATTCACAGAGACATCAACGAGGGCAAGTACTCTGACCTGAAGGGCTCGCTGCCTTCGGACCCGAGCAGCCGGGACAGCGTCGTGGCACAGCCAGCGGCGGTCAAACAGGAGCCGCAGGACGCCTGTTCCGTCGAGCCGTCCGAGCCATGTGCGCCAGCCGAGTCAGCCGAGCCAGCCGAGCCAGCCGAGCCAGCCGAGCCAGCCGAGCCAGCCGAGCCAGCCGCGTCGTCCGTGCCAGCCGAGCCACCCGCGCCGTCCGTGCCAGCCGAGCCACCCAGACTGCTCTCTGTCATCGGCCAGGAGCGGTCTGGTGGTGAAGACGTCCCGGTGGCTGGCGGCGCGGCGCTGGCGGCGGTGGAGGACAGTTTCTCATGCGGTGACGCGTCGTCACTGCCCGCACGGCCGCCGTCTGCTGACCGAAAGCCAGCGATCCCACCTGGGGAGCAGCCTGTGCCGCCGCTGGAGCGTGCTGTTTACACATCACAGCAGCACCCTGCGCCTGGGGATCAGCCTGGGCCGCCGCTGGAGCGTGCTGTTTACACATCACAGCAGCACCCGGCGCCTGGGGATCAGCCTGGGCCGCCGTTGGAGCGTGCTGTTTACACATCACAGCAGCACCCTGCGCCTGGGGATCAGCCTGGGCCGCCGTTGGAGCGTGCTGTTCACACGCTACAGCAGCTCACCGCGCGACCCGAGCCAGCCCCGTACCCAGCCGATGCGAGACACCCCAGTACAGCCAGTTCCACCGATACCGAGCCGCTGGGCCTCCCGACTCCACCCGTAACGGAACCGGAGCCAGTCGGCCGCCTTGGCTACGAGACGCCGGTCCGCGCGCCTGTGTCCAGCCCCGGCAAGGCGAGCCCTGCTTGTCCCGGGTCGCAGCCGGCCGTGTCGCCGGGGTCCGAACCCCGGCCTGCCGACATGCTCAGCTCCATCTCTAGCGAGGAGGGCATCGCCGAGTACAACCTCATCAGTCTGGTGTCGAGCGATGACGAGGCGCCCGATGCCGCGTACAGCCCCATCTCCAGCGACAGTGACGAGCCTCAGATCATCGGCTTCCAGTCGGCGCCGGTCCGCCTGGAAGCTCCCTCTGCCGATGTCTGCGATGATCGGCCCAACCCGTCCGCCTGCTCCCCGAGCAGTGATCAGAACAGCGTGCTCAGCACGTCCGGCGCGCTGAAACGCACATTCGAGGCGTTCGAGCAGTGTGGACCGACGAAGCGCGTGGCGCGTCTGGCGGAGGCGGGGGCGGACACGCTAGCGGTCAGAGCTGCAAGCAGCGAGGCTCGCACCCCGGACCGGGCCAGCCCGCCGCCACCCGCACCTGTCCCCGCGGTCGTCGCGCGCGACGAGCCACCGACGGAGTCTCAGTCGGGTCAGCCGCCGAGGACGGAGCCGGTCAGCGGCGCGGAGCCGCCGGCTGGTGGCGCCCCGCCGCCAGTGGTGCGCCTTGATTGGCCGGCCGCGGCCTCCCACGCCGTTCCCGCCGCCGGCGGCTCGGGAGGAGGCGACGCCGCTGGTGAGGGCACCTTCCTCGCGGCCCGGTTCGCCGAGATTGATGGTCTGCTGGCTGACGTCTCGGCGGCAGCGCCGTGCCGGTCAGAGTTCGCCAGCGCTCGCAGTATCCTGGAGAGCCTGCGGGAGGTGGTGGAGCTGACGGCCCGCGGCCGGGCGGCCGGCACCGCCCAGTTCCTCGAGGCCTGCGCCGTCTCCGTGAAGGGTATCCTGTGCGCGGCGTGCCAGGCGCTGGACGGCGACACGCGGGTCGAGAGTGAGGCTGCCACGCCGCCGCCGACTGCCGAGGCCACCACTCGGGAGGCGGCGAGTCCGCCGAGCGCCACCCAGCAGCCCCGGGAGCCGGCGGCGCAGGGGGCTGGGGAGGCGCGGGGAGCGACCAAGAACGCGGCACACCTGGAACAAACACAGACTCGGAACGCGAATCAATCGCAGGAGAAGGCCGACTGGAACGTACTTGCCGCGGATATTCCGTCAGAGTGGAGTTTGCTGAAAGGTATGAATTACTCGTCTGTCCTAATATATTGTTAAGATCGGTAGCACGCGCATTGTGCTGGCGCGCTTAGCCTGCCATTGATTTGCTAAGTTATTGCAGTTGGGTAGACTCATTATATATGGACAGTGCGCATAGCCTGGCTGTTAATTGTAGCGTTTATAACACGATGTGGTCATCTTCATCGTTATGTGCAGTGCTCATTAGAGGGCCGAACGCCATGTTCGACCTGTCTGCACGCGTTTTGTATATGTGACGTCACACCATCTGGTGGACTGTTCAGTGTGCGCATATCCAGCTGACGTGCTTTTATACAGAAATGGCGCTTCGGAAACGATTCCATCTTTTGAAACTAAATCACTTTATCCTGATCTCGATTCGTCGACTATTTCAATTCATATACGTTTACTTTTTTTAGATTAGTGTTTTAATACACATTTATATAGTTAATGCCTTCACATCATTTATTATTCAAACAGTTGCGCGTTTTTATAGCGCTTTCATTCACTGTTGTCGCGCCGGAAAAACAAAATATATAGGCAACAGCAACAGCCGGCGCGCGACGTCACAAATTTTGCGAGAGGTGTTACGCCACGTGGTGTCACACTAGCTGACAAAACGCGTGCTGACCGGGCGAACTCGGCCTTAATTACAGCATCAGTATTGCAGTGTTTGTTTTGGTCATGTTTTCCTAGGATTTTGTCATGGATTTTGTCATGGATGTAGCATGGAACTGCGTTGCCCAACTATTTCAGATATTGTTCCATTGTCTATCATCCGATTTGTTTGTGCAGCCTGTCTTACATGCGGCTTTGATTTTCCTGTCCATTCCGTCAGGTGATGTTACGTTGGTGCTGTCGGCTGCGTAACTTTTCGCTCTTTGCTCTGGTGCCCTGAATTCCCTGCTTGGTATCCCTGTTGGGTTCCCCGAAATCAGTTGGTCTTAACCAGGGTTGCAGAGTTGATCGGTTTTCAGATAACTCCGACTCCGACCCTCCGGAGTCGACTCCGACTCCGAAATCGACTCTGGCCTTTAATTAGCTGAAGCTATTGACAACCGGCACAAGAAGTGACCACCCCCAGCAAATTTACCCGTTTCAAAATTGGATCTCATGTAATGGAAAATATATTAGTTAAATGAAATAGATAGACACTAGTGCTAACCCGTCCGCTCCGCTGGACGATTACTGGTGTCCAGTGGTGGTGCAAGCCAGTGATAGGCAATTAAGAGGATTGATAGCCCGTACTACCCGCGACACCTGTCGTACCTATAATACGTTTTTGTACCCGTCATACACCCGAAGTACCCGTCAAAAACCTACGGTGCCCGACATACACCCGTAGTACCCGTTGTGTCCCTGGGAACACGTGATAGCCCCGTTATAGCCGAAGCTCACCCATTATACCCGTGGAACACCTATGGCACCCGTTATACACCCGTTAAACCCGTGAAAACTCCACCCGGCTTAGCGTTGATATTGCTATATGCCGTACCGTATGTCGATGACCTTCGTTTCGCAGTGATTCCGTGGTTGCTTGCCATTGGTTGTGGCACTGTAGTATCCGTGGCCGGATCTGTTTGGCTTTCGACTGGAGTGATAAAATTTGAAGCGATGTAAAACTCGTATCCGTAAACTGTTTTTGTACGGTAAAATAATGTTTAACACCTATGTTAGTTACAGCACAAACCTTCCCTCAAAACTGCACAAACTAAAACTGTCTGTAACTATCGTATCAAATGCGTCGGAAATGTACGAATTATATATACACCACTCGGTAGTATCCGTAAACTCGTTTGAAAACCTTAAAATCACGTAAATCATGTGCTTATAGCAATGTGGTACTGCAATGTAGAACTGCCGCTTTACTGTGTTAAATTCGTTCCGGAGCGACAGACAGACAGACAGACAGACGCTTGTCAAATAGTAATATAGATTGTGTGACCGTAACGTTCTATTTCAAGATTTCAGAAGTCCAAAAAATAGAAGTTGTCAGGTTTTGTGACAGCACTGTACAAACGCTATATAAACACACATAAAACACCATATATCACATACCAACCACATGAATATTAACCCGCGCACTGCAGGGGGTTTGCGCCGAACACGAACTGCAGTGGGGGTTGATTTCAGCCCCCCCCCCCCGTGAGATCTAAAAAAACTACTCTACGTAGCGACAAGCGGAAGACTGCGTTTTATAACTTCATACACTTTCTATCGAAAGTATTTCAGCATTTTTTAGGTCAGGTCAAAATTAAGGTCACCAGAGGTCATCAAATGTCAAAGTTTCCAGTTTTGTTTTTTCTGTTTTAGGACTTCGCTTCAGAAATGCCCATATATATCGGAAACTATGCTAGCCAAAAACAAACAGAAAAAACGAGCGCCAGCCATTGAAATTTGCAATCGACATGTCTTCAAATTTGATCTCTGGTCAATATTTGAGGCTCCCGAGGTCAAAAAAGGAAAAAGTGTTGTTTTTTTGCAAAATAGTTTTTCGCTAATAACGTTTTACCTAATACAGATAACGGAACACTGTTTACGCCATTGTGTTTGTCTAGTCCAGGCGCTTAGAATGCTATACATGGTGACATTGTTAGGTCAACTTCAAAATTTGACCACAGGTTACGTGACCTTGACCTGAGGTCAAGACCCAAGTAGGTTATGTTGCATATAGGGAGACGTGTCTCGACGAGACAAAAACATTGATGTCGGTTTTACTTCTATCTTCATTATGTCGCGAGTTATTGACAAACAAGTGACTGTGAACTCGGATGACCTCAAATGACCCCATAGGGGTCACTGAACAAAACTTGCACTTGGATCATCAAGAACATCCTATAATAGCATGATCCAGAAGTAATTGGACATGCATATCCTTGAAATGGGAAGCATTTTAATATTTCCCCATTGACTTTTTATGGGGCGGTCACGAAATTGACCTGACCTTAGGTTACCGATATCAAAATTCCGAGATATACGAATTATAAGTACTTATGCTCTCATGACACCCTGTAAGTTTCAAACTGATCGGTGAGAAACTCTGGCTTTGGCACAACTGCAAACGTTTTTGGAGGTGGGGTCACTTGACCTGGTCTGGTGATTTGACCTGAGATGACCCAAGGTCAATTTTTTATCAAAGTGTGCGCAATTGATGTCCTAACAGGTGTGCCAAAACCGAACGGCGCTGCGCGCCGCCGTTTTTTCGCTATCTGCGAATAACCTGAGGGGGCGGAAATCCCCCCCCCCCCCCCTGCAGTGCGCGGGTTAACCAATAAGTAAATGTTATAGTTCATAAATTACACAACGTTTAACTCGCCTGAGCAAGCTATACGTCGCTTTAACCCTATTACCTGTGGGGGGCTGATTCTGCCTGCCCCCCCCCCCCCCCCGTGTCAGAAAAGTGGCCCGTTTCTCCATTTTTCTGAACTGGGAAGTTTTGCTCCGTAAGGAAGGAAAACTGGTACTTTTCCAAAAATTAAACCAAAAACTTTTTAGAACCTCCCAAAAAAGTTGTTCCGTATTCAGGTTACAACCCCGCCACCGATACCATCGTCAAAGACTCAGACTCAAACGTTTATTAAGGCGATCCACAACAAGCGTGTGGCTGTTACCACCTCTCGTCAGAAGATAAAAGAAGGTCGAATGGTCAGGTGGATGTGTAACACAGCCACTCACACATTCGTACAGGTCAAAGTGAAAACATCACACACACGCGCGCACTCGCACACACATCGCACATCACACACGGTCCCGGGAAGCGGCTAATGGGAGTCAGTGGATAAGGGGCCATGTATGGATAACCAAGAGAGATCATGGATAACCCTGGGACGCTTAAAACACGTTATGCAAAAGACGGCAGTACTTTAAACTGAGACTTGAGCCCAGTTTCCCATATACGCATACGCAACGATAAAAGGTACCTTTTTAACATCGACCAGGGAGTCTCGGTCCCCGACTGAGCCAAGACCATATATGTACAGGAAATACGACTGACGATTCATCAACTTTCCACATCATAATATATGCACATATTGGCATATATGAAAATAGGTTGTGTAGAAACGCGTATCAAAAATTACGCAACAATTACTGGTATACGCATTAAAAAAAATGTTCCGCGAACTTAGATCGCGGAACCACTTTTCTGAAACTGCCCCCCGTCCCCCCCCCCCCCCCCCCCCCCCCGGTGGTTTTTCACTTGCCGCTTCTAAACCGTTAGGCCTAGCGTCTTGAAACTTTGTGACTTTTCCCAAAATTGAATTGCGCGTGTTGTGTCAATAGAGGTCCAGCAGAGGTGGTTCCAGGCGCCTGTTTTGGGGAGGGTGTTACGAATGCGGTTGTGCTGCGCATACTTCCTTCGTAGTTTGCGGTGCAATCAATGCGTCAGAAACATTTTCAATCAATATGTATAATACATACGGGGATTGTACATATTTGTTTGGCAGAGTCGCACTCAGGTACAAAAAAAAATGGGAGGCGTCCATCTCACTGTACCCTCCCTCAAATTAGGTCCAACTTCAAATTAGTAAGATGATAAAAAGCGTTACGCGCATGGTGCCCCCCCCCCCCCCCACGTTGTTTACCTGGATCCGTCTATGCGCAATATATTACATTTCACAAATTACTGCAAATAATGCCCACATGTGACGTTCATATCGTGCCAAACAATCACGAACAGCACATATGTTATCAGAAAATCCCCCCATTTTACATCCCCTGAATATGCCTATGATTTGTATTTTGGTACTTGTCTTTTGATATATTGAAGACCAGTACATTTGAAGTTCAAAAACGTTTGGGGCATGAAAATCTGTCAAACCGCATGGCCGCAATGACCTTTCAAAAACACCCAAAAATTTAGTATGTTTTGCCCCCGGACCCTCATTTTTTTTAGCAAAAAAATGTGGGGTTCAAAAGAGAGATCTTGTCATGACTAATCGAATGGCGTTTTCACCATCGAAATCGACCCAGCAGTTCTCGAGATATCTGGGGGGCAGAATCTGCCCCCCCCCCCCGCAGGTTAACGTAATTCTGGCTGCCCGCAGGGACTAGGGTTAAGCCGTTTTTTCTGCATGCAACTTGATTTCGCGTGATTGTTGCTTAGATTCTTCGGGGTGGCATTTTGGTTCTGCATCCTATGACACAACCTAGGTTCGATTTCGCCCACCGTGGTACACGATTGAAACGAGTGTTTAGCGTGACTGAAGATCATTAAATGGTAAGGGAATCGAAGCAAGCAAAGTCGAAGGGGCATTATTTTGTAGTCATCGCCACCGGTGGTTCAATAAAATGTACCTGCAAAAACCATGCGCTGCCCATGGCTGACAGTCGGAGTAGGCAAAATTTTGCCGACTCCGACTCCGACTCCGACTGAAATCACCGACTCCGACCAACTTAGACTCGGACTCGGACTCAGACTCAGACTCAGACTCGGACTCGGACTCGGACTCGGACTCGGACTCGGACTCGGACTCGGACTCGGACTCGGACTCGGACTCGGACTCGGACTCGGACTCCGCAGCCCTGGTCTTAACGTTCTAACCGCATGACAGTGCAGATCTAATGCCCCGACTACATATCAAGGATAACCCTCCCTTCCTGGCCACGGGTATATAACCCTCCCTTCCTGATCACGGGTATATAACCTTCCCTTCCTGGTCACGGGCATATAACCTTCCCTTCCTGGTCACGGGTATATAACCCTTCCTTCCTGGTCACGGGTATATAACCCTCCCTTCCTGGTCACGGGTATATAACCTTCCCTTCCTGGTCACGGGTATATAACCCTCCCTTCCTGGTCACGGGTATATAACCTTCCCTTCCTGGTCACGGGTATATAACCCTCCCTTCCTGGTCATGGGTATATAACCCTCCCTTCCTGGTCACGGGTATATAACCCTCCCTTCCTGGTCACGGGTATTCCCACGCACCGGGCACTTCGGACGTTCTTTTGTTGCCTGTTATGCTGGTGACGGACGTTCTTTTGTTGCCAGTTATGCTGGTGACGGACGTTCTTGCGTTGCCAGTTATGCTGGTGACGGACGTTCTTGTGTTGCCAGTTATGCTGGTGACGGACGTTCTTGTGTTGCCAGTTATGCTGGTGACGGACGTTCTTGTGTTGCCAGATATGCTGGTGACGGACGTTCTTGTGTTGCCAGTTATGCTGGTGACGGTCGTTCTTGTGTTGCCAGTTATGCTGGTGAAGGACGTTCTTTTGTTGCCTGTTATGCTGGTGACGGACGTTCTTTTGTTGCCAGTTATGCTGGTGACGGACGTTCTTGCGTTGCCAGTTATGCTGGTGACGGACGTTCTTGTGTTGCCAGTTATGCTGGTGAAGGACGTTCTTGTGTTGCCAGTTATGCTGGTGACGGACGTTCTTGTGTTGCCAGATATGCTGGTGACGGACGTTCTTGTGTTGCCAGTTATGCTGGTGACGGACGTTCTTGTGTTGCCAGTTATGCTGGTGACGGACGTTCTTGTGTTGCCAGATATGCTGGTGACGGACGTTCTTGTGTTGCCAGATATGCTGGTGACGGACGTTCTTGTGGTGCCAGTTATGCTGGTGAAGGACGTTCTTGTGTTGCCAGTTATGCTGGTGACGGACGTTCTTGTGGTGCCAGTTATGCTGGTGACGGACGTTCTTGTGGTGCCAGTTATGCTGGTGAAGGACGTTCTTGTGTTGCCAGTTATGCTGGTGACGGACGTTCTTGTGTTGCCAGATATGCTGGTGACGGACGTTCTTGTGTTGCCAGTTATGCTGGTGACGGACGTTCTTGTGTTGCCAGTTATGCTGGTGACGGACGTTCTTGTGTTGCCTGTTATGCTGGTGAACAGCGGCATGTCTGGGACTGAGGAGTGACACGATGCGTGCCTCCTCAGATGCATTCGGGGAAGAATACTTACACTCGCTGTCAATAGCTGCCGGTCAAATGCTGGTGGAGACGGCTCTGCGAAGACTCAGCCCCGTCTATCTGAACATCAAACACACGGACAGCCGGCTGCAGCAGCTGTTTCCCAGCAAACTGAGCAAGGCCACGCTGACACAGGGAAACGAACTCTGGCGCAAACATGTGTTCTCGGTGTTCCGGCAACAAGAGATCGCGGACAGTCACGCGCCCAGCTGGGTGAAGCGCGAACTGGTCACTGGTTTCGACAGGCTCTGGAAACCGATGGCGGCAGAGGTGCAGTACCTGAATCAGACGCGGCTCAGTTGCCACTGCGAGTTCCTGCCTCTGAATCCGTTCCGCATCAACATGGAGCTGCTCCCCCCGGCTGCTGAGCGAAATCAGTCTGACCGGCCCGCTCCGGACCAGGCCGAGTTGGAGCAAGAGTGGCAAGACCAGGCTGCGTACCTCCTGGCGCAGGCGAGCCACCCAGCGAGGTGTCTGCTCCAGCGGTCCGAGAGGAGTAGGGGTCGGGCAGGCCGCTCCTCCACGGCCGCTACGTCTGCTGACGGCGCCAGCCCTCCCGTCCCTTATCCCCTGCTGGGCCGCTTCCCTGGCGACCCGTGCGGCCTTGCTGCGGCCGGTGGCCTGCACACGCCGCGCGGTCCCGCTCCCAGCCTGCTGGGTCCCTTTCCGGGCCATCGCATGGCAGGCTGGTATCCGCTGCTAGGTCCCCGTCCTTACGGCCGTTATGGTGCCCCACGGGCCGAGGCGGCGGCCTGCCCCCCGCCCGGCCGGTGCCTGGGCCCTGCACCGGTCCGGCCGCCGTGGCCCACGCAGGACGGTGGAGCTGAGCCCCGTGCCGGCAGTCGGTCCGGCTCCGGGCCCGGCTCGCAGTCGGCTGGTGTGAGCGGCACGCGGCCCGACAGTCGGGCGGAGACCAGCTCTGGCCCGCTGTCAGGCGCAGCACCCGAGCCGGTCCCTGCCGTGAACCGGTCGCCGAGCCCAGAGGCAGACAGGGCACCAGCACCGGCCGCGAACCTGGCGCCGAGACCAGAGGAAGATCGGGCACCAGGCCGGGCCGCGAACCCGGCGCCGGGCCCGGAGGCAGACCGGGCACCAGACCGGGCCGCGAACCTGGCACCAGACCGGGCCGCGAACCTGGCACCAGACCCGGAGGCAGACCGGGCACCAGGCCGGGCCGCGAACCTGGCACCAGACCCGGAGGCAGATCAGGTGCCAGGGGGCCCGGAAGCAGACCGGGTACCAGGGGGCCCGGAGGCAGACCGGGCCCCGGACTCTGAGGAACACCGGTTGCCGGAACCGGGGACAGAGCCAGAGAAGGAGCAGGCACGAAGCCAGGAAACAGAGCCGGAGACGCTCCGAAACCAGGAGCTGGAATTAGAACCGGAACTGGTTCGGAGCCCTGAACTGGAGCGAGAGCCAGTGCCAGATATATTAACCAGCCAAGAGCTGGAGCTGGCGCCAGATTTCGGCACTCCAAAACCAAAGTCAGGTCTGAAGCCAGAAATGGACCCCGAGCGGGCATCAATGCCAGAACCTGCTCTGGAGTCTGAGGTGAGCATTGGGCTGAGCTCCATGGAAGACGGCGAGCTAGGATTCGACTCGGCAGAACACTACGGTACTCCGACGTACTCTGCCAGCGGCGCCGCCGGCCATGTCGAGGCGATCTCCAGCGACAGCGACTTTGAGGTCGGCGGCATGACGGCGACGGTGGCCTCTGCCGCAGAGGCGTCCGCCCCACAACCCGAGTCAGCCGCCGCCCCGGAGCCGGACCCAGTCTCGGAGTCTGCCCCGGAGCAGGCGGAGCGGCCGGAGTCGGACTCTCTGGACTCTCTGGACTCTCTAGAGGACGGCGAGATCGTCTCCAGCAGTGACGAGTCCCCGGAGTCCCCTGCCGTTCGCCGCCGCCGCAGCCGGGAGCGGGACAGTGTCCCCCGTCGCCGCCTCCCTGCCTGCCCCCGCCCCCACTCTCGGTGCGGGGCGTGGCGCCGCTCCCGCAGCCCGACGCCGCCCTGGCCGCTCAGGTGCCAGTGCGACGGCGCGACGGGGCAGCCGGTGCGGGGCGGGTGTCCGTTCCACTACCGAGCGTCCGAGCGGCCTGCGCCGGCCGCGGCGACGCTGATCGTTTGCCAAGTGACGTCGGAGCCGGTGAAGTCACAGCCGTTCCCGATGCCGAACAGCCGCCGCGGAGAGAGGCTGCGCGGACCGAGCGGCGCCGCCGGCGATGTCGAGATGATCACCAGCGACAGCGACTCGGAGGTCGGCGGGACGACGGTGGCGGTGGCCTCTGCCGCAGAGGTGACTGCAGAGGTGGCAGAAGCGGCCGCCAAGGGGACAGCAGATGCAGTGCCGGCAAAGGCTGTCACGCAGGCGACGGTGGCGTCAGCAGGGGCGGGCGATACGGCCGCCGGAGCGAACGTGTCCGATCTGTCTCCCGGCAAGAAACACGTCTTCAACATGGAGCTGATGCGGAGTCGGTTCCAGGCGTTCCAGCGGCAGCACCGTCTGATCCTGCCGGCGGCGGACGCGGCCCTGTCAGGCGCGCTGGAGCTGACTGAGCCGACCACCGCTGGCCCGGCCAGCGCGTCCGGTGGCGACCGGGCGGACGAGGCAACCTTACCGGCGCCAGCCGAGCTGCGACAGAGCGTCTCCAGTGAGGAGGCTGAGTGCGCGCCGAAAGTTCCATTTCGACCTGCCAGTGATAGGGTGGCAAAGCCGAAACAGACGCCACCGCCAAAGAAACGAAAACGACTGGCGAAAAAGCGGATAAAACCAGTACAGCCGTCACAGTTGCAGCAGTCTTCACAGTCGCCACAGCCTGCTGGGCGGTCTCCGGCAGCGCAGCGGCTGGATGTGACCGGTCAGCAGCAGGAGCAGATGACGTCCGAGCCGGGGGTGTCGGACCGGCTAACGGTGACGCTACCCTGTATGAACACCGCCTCTCCGGCGGCGGCCGGCGCGCCCGCACCTGAAACCTCTGCGGGCGACACGTCTGCATGTGAACGGTGGCCCGGTGACGAGGCGGCCGCCCTCGCCGCGTCACCCGGCCGTCAGGATGCGCGGCCGACGGCACAAGCAGTGACTGAGGAGGCGCAGCAGCCGGCGCCGACGGGTCAACGTGCCACTGATCTGCAGCCAGAGCCAGACCCGGCAACGCTCAGAACCGCGCCGCCTTCCACAGATTCCGACACTGAAACGGACACGCTGAGGGTGCTGGAAGACACGAGCGACCCGGAGATCGGAGTGACGGCTTCTCCGGCGCCAGTGCCACCCGGGAGGGTGCGAACCAGCCGTCCTGCGAGGCTCCACAGCAGTACCGGGTGAGTGTGCCGCCCAGCGGCGGCAGCATCTGGTAGAGGCCGCGGATGGCGGAGAGGCTCGGGAGAGGTGCCTGCACAATTTAGGGCGGTTCATTTTTACACGAATGTTAAATTGTATTGGTGGCACACCTTTTCCCGTTAATTCGACTACGCGAGTCCAATAGTATCAACAATTTTGAAAGAAAATTTGTTTAGGGGTCGCGAAAAATCGCCGAAAATTCCAAGTTTGCTATAAATGCCCTAAAATCGCCAATCTTGTCTCCGCGATTTTACGAAACGAATTCAAAATTTGCCTTGTAACATACTGTTTTCCCTGTTATTTAGACTATGGTGATTCCAGTGATATCCATTATTTTGAAATCTGAAGATATTTAGGGGTCGAAAAAAAACCGTTAAACATTTCATATTTTTCTTTACCCCAAAATCTCCCATTTTGTAACCGCCGTTTCACGACACGAATACAGTATGTTCGACATGGCACACTTCTTCCTAGTTATAGGATTGTGCTGACTCTAAAGATATAAAGATAGTAATACATGTTTAATTAAAAACATATTAGGGGTGGACAAATCGCCAAATATTTGACACTTGTCAATACCCAATATCACTTATTTTGTCCCGGCGGTATTACATGCCTGCACTGTTTTGGTTCTTCCGGAAATGTAAATTATATATATTTAAACGGATACAACATAATGTTCATGTATTTCCCTTTTGTAATCAGTTGCATGGCTATTTTCGCTTGTATAGGTATCTTTAGTTCTTTGCTCCGTCATTATGCACGACACATGCCCCTTACCGACACAAATGGCTTTCTACAGAGTTTGTCGCATCAAGACAAAGGCAATTGTAACTTATGAGTAAAACATCAGTCGTCGTGGCATTACATGTTTCAACACATAGCCTCTTGACAAAAAGTTTCTTCCCAAAATGACTTCGAATTGGAGTGATGCACACGTCACACATACGCTTACAGGCCCATTAGGGTTGCCTTCTTGACCGTGGGCACCTGCTGGCGATGGTACTAACCCACCTTAACCCGCGAGTTACTGGGGTATATTTCATAACGCGACTCAAACCCATAAACCTAACCTGGGGGGGGCTATTTTTTGCCCCCCCCCCCTTTAATCTCCGGAACTACTGGACCGAATGTAAAAATTCAAACGGCATTCGATAGCCCTGGGAAATGTATCGAGGGAAACATAATATTGTTGACCTCGGTCACCGCTGACGTCTCAGGTTAGGTCAAGTACAAAATGTTTGACCGTGTCAAAAGGTCTCGATGGATGGAATTGTCGCGCAAAATTGCGATATTAAACGCATAAGCTGTCGATAAATCGGTATGATTCGTGTGTCTTGACACTTCTAAGTACCTTTCTAAGCTGTGTATTACCTTGGGTCAGGTCAAGGTCATCTGAGGTCACGAGGTCAAACTGCAGATTACGGTCATTAGGCGTTGTAACACATGTTTATGGGTTTGTTTTTCGTCTAGAACGCGAAAAATTACCTTAGAACATTGTTTGTTCCATATAAATAGAAGTAAAAAGCAAAAATGGAAATGCGTTTTTGTATGCATAGTAATGCTGTGAGAAGTGGTCGATTTGTGTCATTTAAAGGTCATAACTCAGTCATTTTTGAAGATATCAACTTTAAATTTGGTACACATTCACCGCATGCGTCTCGATCACATATATTCCGGTTTTGGGATAATTCTGATTTTTTCTTGAAAATTTTGTTTAAAAAAATGTATTTAGATTTCTCAAAATTTTGAATTAAAAAAAACCCTCAAAAATCCGACATAGCAGTTTGATAGCCCTGTCTATTGTCAGTAATTATATTTAAGACAATTGAGTTTATCTAAAACATCGTACCTTTGCCAGGGTTTTCCGCAAACCATTATTTTGCAACAAAAACCGAAGAACCTATCATAGCCTCATATTTTTACTTTTGCTAACTAGTGTAGAATTGATGTGAGAGAAGGTACTGCAAGTGTTGTGACGATGCCGGTGTTCGTTTAGGAGTTATTGCAAAATAACGGGAGGGGCAAAAAATAGCCCTCCCCGTAAGTCGCGGGTTCAGTAAGAATATCGCTGCAAAGAGCCAGCACCATCCAATGGACAATCCAATGGACATCCCCGCAGGGCGAAGCTGCGAGGAGGGCCCAAGCCATTACGGCGTCACCACTCCCGGGTTGCGACTCGAGGTCCACCACATGCCCTGTGGCCAGCGACGACCAGACCCGGGTTGACGTGGGCGTGACATAGGTCGGAGGACCGGTTACGAGGAGGATAAAAAGGGACTTCTGGAAAAAGATACGTGTAGCACTTCCTTTCTACATTCTGTACTGTAGTACAGTCGAGGGAGTGCCTCCTCCTGAGCTTTAGGCCTAAATACCTAGAAAATGAAGGTATGTGATATACGACCTTCATTTTCCAAATCCTTCACTGCCTGAAGCTATTCTTTTTTCGGGCACAGCTAGAGCTTAACAGCGAATCTTAAGGAAAACTGCGCATTGTATCGCAGTATATCACACTGTTCTATACACTCTCGGCATGGCTTTCTTCTCCCTGTCACCGATATCGCCGTCTTTCATGAGTTAAGCTTGTACCAGTACTCACAGGGGTGTAGGATCCTATTCAGATGAGGGGGCTTCACCCCCACCCAACTTGGACGATGAAGTGGATCAAATCCGGGTTGAAATCTGTATTTTTGTGAATTGTGATGGTACTTTCAAGATATTTTTCCCAGCTCAGCCCCCCCCCCCCCAAAAAAAAAAACTTCTGGAGAAGCTACACCCCTGAGTACTCCATACATTACCTATGAGGTGGCGGACGAACAGGTGGCCATAAGAGCACTAGCCAAGCTTAACAAGTATCTTTGGTAGCTGCCAGGGTTGGACTTTTTGCCGGCAAAAGTTTGTTTTCGCCACCTGCCGGTTTAAACCGGTTTTTACCGACAAAAAGTGGCAAAAGGTGGCAAAAACTCGAACTGACTGATTTTTTCATAAAATTGTTTGTAAAATAAGTGAATATTCCTATATCATTGAACCATGTTATATGCTGTGCCAGTTGCAATGCAATTGTGAACCTGCAATTATTGCAATAACCAGATTTGCTTAGCCCAGCGGCACAATTTCTGTTCGCTGGCTTATATATGACAGGGATTGCTGCTTGACCTGAACTGAGATAGCTGGCACAAATATATATATATATATATATATATATATATATATATATATATATATATATATATATATATATATATATATATATATATATATATATATATATATATATATATATATATATATATATATATATATATATATATATATATATATATATATATATATATATATATATATATATATATATATATATATATATATATATATATATATATATATATATATATATATATATATATATATATATATATATATATATATATATATATATATATATATTTATAACTGTGGAAAGTCATGATGGACAGTATGGAAAGACAATTAAACTATACAGATAATAATAGGCTTTGAGTTTCTTTTTGGAGCGTGACACTTCTAAAGAATGTAGTATCTGTACATTGAGCACCTCGTCAGTCTTTGGCAGCGCTGACGCCTTAGGTCCAAGTGACCATGCTGGTTGAGCCAGCGATTTGCCGTTCATTGGTGTGAGGGTTAAGCCCAATTAAATTTGTAGGTTAGGGAGGTTTTGTGGGAAACCTTGTTTTGTGAAAATTGAATGGCCGTAGGTCAATATCTTCAAGGTCAAATGAGGTGAAATGAGGTCAAACATGCTAATTTGTTTTGTTATGCTCTCCTTGGCTTGGCATTGTTATGTAACGCAGTGATTGCATGTATATGACTGTTGTTAGGATGTCACAATATGAGAAAACGTGTGTGGTTTCTAGATAAGTGTATACTGTATAGTGTTGTATATCATGTATTATGTGACTGAACATAGAAAAGCCAGTTTTCTGGATATGTTTAGAATATATCTGATTCTGATTCTGATTCTGATATACCCCCCAACATAGGTTGAAACGATTTGTTGGAAAGTCTAATGATACAATAGGGATGATAGAAGTTGCATTTGACTTCAGGTCATTTGCATAGCAACATTTAATTGCAGTAATTTTTTAGACTTTTTTACTTTGATGGCCTATAACTAAAAAAGTGTTCGGCCGATTTGTATTGGTGTTACTTTAGACGACGCGCCGTTCATTTTGTAGGCAGGGACACCAAAAATGATGCACATCGACTGGTAAAATCAGGAGATATTCACAACAACAAAACAGGAGGGGTTGGCAGATTTCGCCTCCTCCCCCCTCCAGTGCGCTTGTTAAAGACATTGTGAAAAATACTTTCATTTTCAATGGAACTTTGAAAGAAACAAAACAAAGCCTACTTAAATAGGTTGAGCTATGGACTAGAATGCTTAAATTGATCTGGTACAAAACAATGATCAGATTTGGTTCATTGGAGTTTTTGCCATTTTGCCATTTTTTGCCACTAGGGGTTATGCCAGCCGGTTTTAACCGGTAAAAACCAGTGGCAAAACACTTTTTGCCACCCACTGCCAACCCTGGTAGCTGCGGACTTATATACTGGTGCTGGCTCTGCAGCGATATTCTTACTGAAGGTGGGTTAGTACCATCGCCAGCAGGTGCCCACGGTCAAGAAGGCAACCCTAATGGGCCTGTAAGCGTATGTGTGACGTGTGCTTCACTCCAATTCGAAGTCATTTTGGCAGGAAACTTTGCCAATAGGCTGTGTTAAATCATGTAATGCCACGACTGATTTTTTACTCATAAGTTACAATTGCCTTTGTCTTGATGCGGCAAACTCTTTAGAAAGCCACTTGTGTCGGTAAGGGTTATGCGTCGTGCATAGTGGGAGTCCCAAAGAACTGAACATTCCTATACAAAAGAAAATAGCCATGCAACTAATTAAATAAAAGGGAAATACATGAACATTATGTTGTATCCGTTTTAAATATATATATATATATATATATATATATATATATATATATATATATATATATATATATATATATATATATATATATATATATATATATATATATATATATATATATATATATATATATATATATATATATATATATATATATATATATATATATATATATATATATATATATATATATATATATATATATATATATATATATATATATATATATATATATATATATATATATATATATATATATATATATATATATATATATATATATATATATATATATATATATATATATATATATATATATATATATATATATATATATATATATATATATATATATATATATATATATATATATATATATATATATATATATATATATATATATATATATATATATATATATATATATATAATTGATATTTCCGGAAGAACCATAACAGTGCAGGCATGTAATATCGCCGGTACAAAATAAGTGATATTGGGATGGTTAGGCATTGAAAAGTGTCAAATATTTGGCGATTTGTCCACCCCTAAATACTTTTTTTTATTAAAAATATATTACTATCTTTGGAGTTGGCACAATCCTATTAACTAGGAAGAAGTGTGCCATGTCGAAAATATTATATTCGTGTCGTGAAACGGCGTTTACAAAATGGGCGATTTAGGAGAATTTAAAGAAAAAGATGAAATCTTTAACGTTTTTTGCGACCTCTAAATATCTTCCGATTTCAAAATAATTGATATCACTGAAATCACCATAGTCTAAGTCTAAATAACAGGAAAACAGTATGCCACAAGGAAAATTTTGAATTTGTTTCGTAAAATCGCGGAAACAAGATGGGCGATTTTAGGGCATTTATAGCAAAACCTGGAATTTTCGGCGATTTTTCGCGACACCTAAATATTTTTTCTTTCCAAATTGTTGATGCCATTGGACTCAGCGTAGTCGAAATAACGGGAAAAGGGAGTGCCACCAAGAAAATGTAACATTCGTGTACAAATGAGCCGCGTTACTGCACATGTCGGGTGTTGTGTTGGTGGCGTGTTTGGTTATGATGCGATTCTGCAATCGCTTTACAGAGTCACCGATCTGACCGTCTCTCGCCATCGTCTTACCTTGTGTAGTCGGTCAGGATTGATATGTTGACACGCGTTCCTTGCGCTGCGAATTTCGAGGTAGACCTTGGTTGATACCACTGTTTGAAATAGTGGTACCCAGCCAGTGAGTAAACGAAATAGGACTCTAAAATATATATGAAGGCCTGTTCCTGGACTTTCCTATCCTTTGTTGAAGTTAGTTTGATGAATTTCTTGGCAGTTCTCGGAAAGGATGTCACTACAGTCTGCCAAAGTAGTTGGTACTTGTCTCCCGTGCCAGCTAGTTGTCTTCCTAGTACTGCACCTAAATATGATATGTTGAGCTGAAGAAGCGCAGACCGTCGCGGATGAAAGCGTGCTTACTGTATCTTCCGCCTGCCGCTGTCGCTCTATCGCTGCCTATCTGCTGATCGTCTGCTTCCTGCTCGCTATAGGCCAGCAGATCGGTCCCGGAGCGGCCAGACGGCTGCGCTCGGCCAGTCTCCGTCTCAGGTCAACAGCGTGGCTGGCGCGCCAGGTAAGAATCATTGCGAATGCCACCACATTACCAGCTTAAAGGCAATAGGTCACCTTGAAAGTTGTCTGGAAATTCAACCATACGGTGCATCTCGAGCTCAAAACTGCGAATATGACTTTGGCGTCGTGATCAGAGACTACGTGCCAGAGTGTACCTGCCTCCGGCGGCGAAGTTTCGTGCCCCGACCATGGCCCGGAACAGCGGGCACGAAATCGGTCTCACTAGTCATGTGTCGAAATTACTTAAAGGGAGATAATTACCTTTTTCCACAAAAATTGAGTTAGCACCTGAAATCGATAGACGAGACCAAAATATGTTGCAAATTCATTACATTTTGCATATAACAATTCCTACCGAAAGATATTTAAAATCATAGTTGATAAGCGTTCCACGCTTATAATCAGCAAGTACTCGGTAACGAATTCAGCAAATTAGCCTCCCTACGCATTGTTATTTATCATGAAGGTATGCAATATGTTTCCTGCACTCTATCTTTTGGGAATGTGTGCCAAACTTTTATGAACCATCAACAATAATTTGAAAAAAGGGCATTGAAATCGTCAGTTTAACAGTGGCCTATTACCTTTCTAATCGAAAGTAAAGCATAAGCTTACTTATTTAGTGTCGGCGATTTGTTTATAAGTGTCCATTCAACAAGTTGAATAGATTGATGCAAAAGCGCCAGATTTTGCGCTTTCCAATAGTGGAGGGAAAATACCGATCATCAATTTTCCGAAACTTCCAGCTTTGAATGAGGGAATAATTGTGTTTAATTCTTAAATTTAGATCACATTACGAGCGAGCGCGAAGCGCTCGCTCGTCCTTCCGTGGTGCATGTGAAAAATCTGATTATGAGCGGCCCAACCCGGCCCGTGGCGACGCTTTTGAGAAGCTCATATCTCTGCAACCGCACGTCCGATTGACAAACGGACTTATTTGCTTAGCAGCCCTATATAACCTACCCTGTTTGAGATCAGTGCCGACTCATCTGGGTAATTACCGCTGCGCGTGGCGCGTGGCGCGTGGCGCGTGCCGCGTGCCGCGTGCCGCGTGCCGCGTGCCGCGTGCCGCGTGCCGCGTGCCGCGTGCCGCGTGCCGCGTGCCGCGTGAGGGGTGTTGAAAAGTATTTTCTCGCAATAACTCCGCAATGGCTAGGCAGATTATGTGCAAATTTCGTGTGTGGTTAGGGACCCCTCAGCCGCCACTTTCACACATCTCAGGGGTGGGGTGACTCCGCACGTGCGCACGTGCACACCCCTATTCTATATCTCGGGAATGGCTGAGCCGATTGTGTTCAAATTTCGGGTGTGGTTAGGGACCTCTCATCCGCCAGTTTCCCACAAGTCAGGGGTGGGTGCCTCTGCACGTGCGCACGTGCGCACGTACACACCCCTATTCTGTATCTCAGGAACGGCTGAGCCAATTGTGTTCAAATTTGGTGTGTGGTTAAGGATCTCTCAGCCGCCGCCTTTCCACATGTCAGGGGTGGGGTGGCATTGCACGTGCGCACGTGCACAACCCTATTATATATCTCTGGAACGGCTGAGCCGATTGTGTTCAAATTTGGTGTGTGGTTAGAGACCTCTCAGCCCCCACTTTCCCACGAGTCAAAGGTGGGTGCCTCTGCACGTGCGCACGTGCGCAACCTTTTTTGTATCTCAGAAACTATTGCCCGATCGAGTTGAAATTCCCCATACATTTCCTTCGCGCTCGCTCGTTCATCGCCAACTACGGCGCCTTACTGATTGTAATACCATAACGGTAGCCAAATAAATTGTTGCTAACAAAATCAAAAGGTTATTATCTCCCTTTAAAGGGAGATGATCACCTTTTGATTTTGTTGACGTAGGGAGGTAATTCTTTCACACAACCCATTTTTCGATCTGCTCTACAAATCTGCTATCTCAGTTCAAAACCCCATGTTAAAGGTGAACTATTCCCTTTAACCCGCGCCGTACCGGGGGGGGGGGGGGTTTGAACGCTCCCTTCCCCTAAGGTTTTTCGTGGATAGCGGAAAAACGGCGGCGTGTGGCGCCGACGTTTTTGGCGCAGGTGTTCGGGCATCAATTACCCACATAGTGTGAAATATATCAGTGACCTAAGTTCGGGTCAATTTCGTGACCTCCCCATTATAAGTCGATGGGGAGCAGCCCCATCTAACCTACCCTGTTTTGACTCTTGACGAAGCCGCAAGGCGCAATATAAGCTCTTTGTCCTTTATTTCTGATTTTCGATCTTCTCTGAATTATCATGAGCCCAGGCTATTTCAATATAACTATGGGGAAATATTAAAATGCTTCCTGTTCTGAGGATACGCATGATATCAGCCCAATTCCTTCTGGATAATGTGATCATATGCCATGCTTGAAGACCCGGGTGCAATTTGTGTGCAGTGACCGCTGCAGGGTCAGCCGAGGTCATTCGAGGTCACCAACACTTTATCAATAATTATCGACAAAATAAAGATAGCTAAGTGAAACCGACACCAATGTGTTTGTCTCGTCGAGGCACGTCTCCCAATGTGCAACATGACCTAATTGGGTCACCACTTGACCTTGACCCGAGGGCAAAATTTGTAGTTGTCCTAACCTGGTCATCATGAATATGATTCGAAGCGCCTTGACGAGACAAACACGATGGCGTCATATTTATTGCCTTATCTTTATTAAAGCCCTGTTCAAGGGCTGTTCAAGGGTGCAAGGGTTTATGCGGTTTACGTAAACCACCGCACGGCGCTGGGGTCGCCAGCCGAACGCGCGGCGCTGGCGCGGGGGTAAATTTTACCCCCCCCCCCCCCTTCGTATCTTCCGAACCACTGACCGCAGCGAGACACGCAATGCGGCGATGGAAAGCTCTCAGTGAGACGAATCTAACGCATACCCGAAATTCTTGAAATAAGGTCACATGTCAGGTCACGGTCAGGTCAATGTCAAAATTGAGGTACTTGGGTTTTTGGGCCATACTTTCCATCCAAAGCCTTATATTGCGACTATTATCGCACAAAGCGCTCTCAAGGGTATAATGCATCTCCCGCATAAGCAAAAGTGAAATTGTAAGCAAAGGTCAAGGTCAGGTCACAAAAGGTAACAGGTCTCGAAAGCCATGCGACACATGTTGTATGGGTTACTTTGCACGTAGCATTCGATTGTAGCAGCTATTTTGACAACCTGACTCCATATAATGGCCCTCAGGTCAAGGTCAGGTCACAATAAAGACACAATTTGAAATTGGCTACTCTAAATAAAAAGGCATGTTTCTAGACCAGC
Organism: Chirona hameri; assembly: GCA_036785665.1. Taxonomy (NCBI): domain Eukaryota; kingdom Metazoa; phylum Arthropoda; class Thecostraca; order Balanomorpha; family Balanidae; genus Chirona; species Chirona hameri. The sequence goes on along the minus strand of JAXIVJ010000149.1, from coordinate 34,592 downwards.
TTTGTCTCAGAAATCTAGCGGTGGCATTTCTTGGTCTGTATCTGGTCACTATAAGCAAAAAAAATGTAACTTAAAAAAATGACTTCAAGAGTTACTTATACTTAGGCAGCCATAAGTCAGTCAAAAATAAAGATATTGATTTGAAATTTGGTTTCGGTGTCGTCCATATTTGGATCTCTAATATATATTCAGTTTTTTTAATATATTTGAAAATTATGATTTTGTGAGAAAAAATCCCCCGAAAAATCATATATTTTTACTTTTTGGGGGTCAAAGACCCAAAATTTGGAAAATTATAGAGCCATTTTGAAGAGAATGTCATTCCCTTCCTTTTGACTTTTGTATTTGCAATTTGCTTCAAAACTCTGTTTTACGATTTTTCAAACAATTTTCGTTTTTTCACCAAAAATGGCATTACATGACTTCACTAAAACGTCATTATCTCCCAAACTGCATCATGAATTTCGAATAATGTTGACGGAAGACGTATAATTAATGCAGCATAAGGTACCGAAAGTTTCACTTCGATATCTGTCATAGTTTTCAAGTTATTGAGCAAATCCGAGAGGGGGCAAAATTGGTGTGGGTGTGTGTGTGGGTGTTTGTGTGTGTGGGGGTGTGGGTGGGTGTGGGGGGGGGGGGGGGGGTGTGGGTGGGTGTGGGTAGGTGTGGGTAGGTGTGGGTAGGTGTGGGTAGGTGTGGGTAGGTGTGGGTGTGTGTATGTGGGTGGGGTGGGGTACAACACCACGCGGTACCCGGGCACGACACCACGCGGTACCCGGGCACAACACCACGCGGTACCCGGGCACGACACCACGCGGTACCCGGGCACAACACCACGCGGTACTCGGGCACGACACCACGCGGTACCCGGGCACGACACCACGCGGTACTCGGGCACGACACCACGCGGTACTCGGGCACGACACCACGCGGTACCCGGGCACGACACCACGCGGTACCTGGGCACAACACCACGCGGTACTCGGGCACGACACCACGCGGTACCCGGGCACGAGAGATTCAACGCTATGGCAGTGGTGAAGTGGGCGAACTGCGTGGCGGCTGTAACTGAGCGTCGACTGGAGCTAACCCTGATACTCGTCAGCTGGCTATGGTCGTCTCGTCAGCTGGCTATGGTCGTCTCGTCAGCTGGCTATGGTCGTAGTGTGAATGAGACAAGCTGCCTTCAACCATTTGATGTGAAAAAATAATAGATAAATTAACATTCATTGCTCAGACTACATACAACTCTGTCAAAATGCAATGACTATACTCCAAAAGCGCTTAAATTCGGCTCGCCTTTATCATAAACTAGTGCCGCCAGCTTGCCGCTGGTCTATATCAGGTGAAGAACATTATCAACGTTTCGCGGCATCGGGATCGGGAGACAGCTACCTTTATCGCAGTAATTGCGCATTGCGCCGCATTAAAGGGAATAAGTCACCTTGAAAGTTGTCTTGAAATGCAACCATACGGTGCATCTTGAGCTCAAAACTACTAATATGACTTTGGTTTGGACAACTGATGGGTATATGTGGAGAAAGAAGTAAGTTTCTCTTTGAATTTCACGAGAAATCGTAGATAGCAGCTGGCGTTCTGGCTCCGCCTCGCTCCACCTGACGCCAAGTACGGTCTCTGACAAAGGGCCGCCCGGGCGGCTGAGCGGGCGGCTGAGTCGTCGTGATCAGAGACTACGTGCCAGAGAGTGTACCTTCCTCCGGCGGCGAGCGTTCATGTCTAGATCGTGGCCCGGAACAGCGGACATGAAACCGGGCCCACTATTCCTGTGTCGAAATTACTTAAAGGGAAATAATGACCTTTTCCACTAAAATGGAGTTAGCACTTGAAATCGCCAGACGAGATCAAAATATATTGTAAATTCATCACATTTTGCATGAAAACTTTCCTACCGAAAGATATTTCAAGTTAAAGTTGATAAGCGTTCCACACTTTTAACGACCGGTACTTGCACTATTTCTGACCTTTTGTCAAGTACTTTTGGTCCTCATCGAACTGCGGGCTTTTCCCGTATTGTTTTTTTACGCAATGGAGTGGAAAATATATTGTGCGTTCTGCTTGTTGTGATTATATGCCCGGCGATCATCTAAAACTAACAGCGATTGGAAAAAGTGGCAATAAAATCGGAAGCTCATCGATGCACATCAACGCGGCATAGTTAGTGGTTGCGACCCTCAATTTTTGAGAATCGATTCATTTATTTTCAACATTAGGAGTTGTGTATAGTTTGTCTCTGGCTGTATATAACACTATGCTTTATTTTATCATGAAAAATAATAATTTTTCCCAAAAAAACTAACGAACAATAACACAAAACTGGCAATTAAATCAGAAGCTCATCGATGCACATCGACGGCGACCTATTTAGCGTCGGCGATTTGTTTACAAAGTCATTGTCATGCTTCTCGGCGCACTTACCCATCTCGGCGCACTTGGCGAGTTGTTCCTGATTAGTATACCCAAGTCCCGTAGCAGGCTTTGTTAATGACGTCACTGGTGCCATTCTTGTGTAGCATTGCAAAATATATCTGATTTCGAGTTGAAAGCTAATTAAAGACTTATTCAAATTATTGTTTTAAGTTTGAATTTTCTTGTTAATCATTATTAAAGGTATTTTAGCACTGTATTTCATAGTAGTTGACACTTCAGAAACTTGTGACGTAATAATATTGTATCCAATGTGCATTTCCCTCACCTTTTGCTATTGTGGCGCAGTGCCGAGTGCTTTGCGAATACTAGCTTGCCTGGGGTTCAATTCATTCCGCTCTTATTTTATTCGAGTTGGTATAGTTTGCATGTTGTTGTTATTCATGACTTATACTATTAGTCAGTCATGCATCACGGATGCTTCACAGATTGCTTCACGGATCAGAGCGCTGCTCGAACGCACGCTAGTAGCGCTTTCGTTCTCCATGGCAACCAGGCGTGAGCCAATGAAAAGCCAGAACGTATTCCCTTTCTGGCTTTTGATTGGCTGACGCCTGGTTGCCATGGAGAACGAAAGCGCTACTAGCGGGTGTCCGAGCAGCGCTCAGTTTGATCGGAAATGTCACAGAGCCTCCACAAATGCCGCACTCGATGTTAACAATGGTAGGGAAGGACGAATTTGTCAATGACCTTCATGAAGTACACAAGGTACTTGTTTTGTATTTTTTCCAAACTTACAACTTTGAATTTGGGAATAATTTTATTTAATTCTTAAATTTAAATAAAATAATTTTAAAACATAACGGTAGCCTAAGAAATTGTTGCTAACAAAATCAAAAGGTCATTATTTCCCTTTAACGTAGGGAGGTAATTCTTTCACCACAACCCATTCTTCGATCTGCTCTACAAATCTGCTATCTCAGTCCAAAACCCCATGTTAATGGTGAACTATTCCGTTTAAAGGGAACTGTTCACCTTGTTTTTTGTTTAATATATACCGTAACACAAGTATCCGTCCCGTCTCCCATCGCTGATTGGCTGATGTGTTGCCCTTATAAGGGACACGGAGCGGGATTTCCTTGACAGATTGCTTGATAGTTGGCAGTAAGGGACATTTTGAGTTTTTAAAAAACACGAATATGACTTTGGTTTGGACCATAGATGGATATCTGGAGAAAAGGTAAGTTTCTCTTTGCATGACACGTGACGTCATACAACACCAGTGGGTGGACCTGACCTGACTCTGGCTCCGCCTGCCGCCTACTACAGTCTCTGACAAGGGGCCGCCCGGGCGGCTGAGCGGATATTAGCGAGGCATCGTGATCAGAGACTACGTGCCAGAGAGTGTAGGATGTAACGTCAACAAATCAGCCAATCAGCGATGGGAGTACGATGCCCGCTTGTGGCATGGTACATATTAAACGCTGAGAAGGTGGACTGTTTCCGTTAAGCAACAGTCCAACCGGTACGATATTTGGCAGCCCTTTACGCCATATGACATACGATTTTTTGCGTGTGTATGGCATTGATTGTGCTGGTGGGAATAAACCCGGGCGTGAAGAGAAACACGTATAGGAAAAAAGTAACGGAGTAACGGACTAAAAAGTAACTGAGTAACGGACCACAAAAGTAGCTTCCGTTACTCGGTCCGTTACTATTTAAAAAAAACGAGTCCGTTACTTCGTTACTCAAAAAGTAACTTCGTTAGTAACGGAGTAACTGAGTAACGGACCGCTGCCCACCTATGTGACAACCAGTATGTTTAGTTAAGCTATGCGTATTCTCAACACATTCTGTTAAGCACATATGTACGTCCTTCACTCGAACCCCGTGTTGTGTGGCCACATCACACCACTCGTGTCTGACTTTGTCTTCTGCTGCGCTCCTCAGCCATATCGGTGGAGGCGTTGGCGGTTTCTGGGCTCTCCTGTGAAGGTGCGTGCTCCCCTGCCATGCCCGTGGACGGGCCGGTGTCGACAGGCGCCGTATCTCTCAGACCTACTGACAAGCCCATTGCTGCCAGAGCTACAGACAAGCCCAGCCAGGCGACACGTGCTGCTGCCAAGCCCAGCCAGGCGACACGTGCTGCTGCCAAGCCCAGCCAGGCGACACATGCTGCTGCCAAGCCCAGCCAGGCGACACATGCTGCTGCCAAGCCCAGCCAGGCGACACATGCTGCTGACAAGCCCAGCCAGGCGACACATGCTGCTGCCAAGCTCAGCCAGGCGACACATGCTGCTGCCAAGCCCAGCCAGGCGACACATGCTGCTGACAAGCCCAGCCAGGCGACACATGCTGCTGACAAGCCCAGCCAGGCGACACATGCTGCTGACAAGCTCAGCCAGGCGACACATGCTGCTGACAAGCCCAGCCAGGCGACACATGCTGCTGTCGAGCCAAGCCAGGCGACACATGCTGCTGTCGAGCCCAGCCAGGCGACACATGCTGCTGACAAGCCCAGCCAGGCGACACATGCTGCTGACAAGCCCAGCCAGGCGACACATGCTGCTGCCAAGCTCAGCCAGGCGACACATGCTGCTGCCAAGCCCAGCCAGGCGACACATGCTGCTGACAAGCTCAGCCAGGCGACACATGCTGCTGACAAGCCCAGCCAGGCGACACATGCTGCTGTCGAGCCAAGCCAGGCGACACATGCTGCTGTCGAGCCCAGCCAGGCGACACATGCTGCTGACAAGCCCAGCCAGGCGACACATGCTGCTGACAAGCCCAGCCAGGCGACACATGCTGCTGCCAAGCTCAGCCAGGCGACACATGCTGCTGCCAAGCCCAGCCAGGCGACACATGCTGCTGACAAGCCCAGCCAGGCGACACATGCTGCTGACAAGCCCAGCCAGGCGACACATGCTGCTGACAAGCTCAGCCAGGCGACACATGCTGCTGACAAGCCCAGCCAGACGACACATGCTGCTGACAAGCCCAGCCAGGCGACACATGCTGCTGCCAAGCCCAGCCAGGCGACACATGCTGCTGCCAAGCCCAGCCAGGCGACACATGCTGCTGACAAGCTCAGCCAGGCGACACATGCTGCTGACAAGCCCAGCCAGGCGACACATGCTGCTGTCGAGCCAAGCCAGGCGACACATGCTGCTGTCGAGCCCAGCCAGGCGACACATGCTGCTGACAAGCCCAGCCAGGCGACACATGCTGCTGACAAGCCCAGCCAGGCGACACATGCTGCTGCCAAGCCCAGCCAGGCGACACATGCTGCTGCCAAGCTCAGCCAGGCGACACATGCTGCTGCCAAGCTCAGCCAGGCGACACATGCTGCTGCCAAGCCCAGCCAGGCGACACATGCTGCTGCCAAGCTCAGCCAGGCGACACATGCTGCTTACAAGCCCAGCCAGGCAACAGCCTTTGTTGACAAGCCCAGCCAGGCGACACATGCTGCTGACAAGCCCAGCCAGGCGACAGCGTCAGCTGACAAGCCCAGCCAGGCGACACATGCTGCTGACAACCCAAGCCAAGCGGCGGCCACCGCCGGGAAGTGGTGCTCAGCGGACGCTGACGGCGGGTCGGACGCGTGTTCTCTGGCGGCCTCGGCGGAGGACGGGAGCCTGCAGACGACTCAGGCCCGCCGTGAGGCTGTTCCGCCACAGGCCGGAGACGAGGAAACCGAGCCTAGCTCGCCGGAGCGGCGTCCCGCGGGCGACGCCATGACGGCTGCCGCGGCGGTCTCTGTTGCCGCCGCCGGGACTGCCGAGCTGAAGAGGATCCCCAGTCTGACGCGATCGGGCTCCGAAAGCGACCCTGACTTTGTGCTGGACACCTGGGGCGAGACGGACGGTGGTGCCGTGGCCGCCGTGAAGGCCGTGGGTGGCGGCTCCGTCACCCCCGGGCCCGACCCCGGCGCCGCCAAGTCTGCCTCCGCGTCCCCGGAGAAACGGTCGCGATCGGCGAGGGCCGGGCGCGGGGCGCTGCTGCCCCGGCCGGGTCACTGTCACGACTGCGGCCTACCGCTGTCGGCCATGTTCGGCCAGGTGCTGCAGCGACACCGGCAGGTGTGCCACGGCGGCTGGGAGCGGCGCACGGAGCGTGACACCGGCGACACCGGCGGCCTCCAGAAGTGCAGCTGGTGTGACGCCCGCGTCACCCGGCTCAAAGAACACCTGCCCAAGTGCATCGCGTTCCGGCCGACGTTAGGCGGCGTCTGCATGCACTGTCGGGAGGAGGTGGCTTGCTTCGTGCAGCACAACCTGGTCTGCCGCAGGCGTGGCGGCCGCCCCGTGCCCCGCGCGCCGCGGCGCACCTCCCCAGCGTCAGTGCGCCGGCACGCGCCGCCGCCGGGCGTGAAGTGCACCAACTGCGGAGACCTGGTGCAGGGTCCGTTCGCGCTGCACAACCCGCTATGCCGGGCCAGAAACTGGCGTCCTGGCCGGCACAGCGCCCGCTGAATCACACCTCCGCTGTCGTCTCTCCCATCCCGAGGGAGCTGGTCACAACGACCCGGAGAGGATGAGATGGTGGCGCCACCGTCGGATTCGACACAGATGGTGGCGACATCTGTGTCGAGGACAGATGGGGCGACACCGTTGTTCACGTTGGCATTGTTTGTTTGTCTGATCCAGCGCTCCGTCGCGTTTTTTACGGTGTTTTCGACTGATACTGGGAAGGCAGAGACACTCATTCTCCTCTGTTCTTGTAGTGAGGCCCTGCGGAGTGTGGAACCGTGCCCGGGGTCTGTAAAGCCTGCCCGGTCGTAAGGTGTGGGTGCTGGCGTGTCCTGGTGCGGCAGCAGACTATTGTGTACGGCTGCGTGTGAGTGGCTGGGAGACCATGACATTCAGGGGACTGGTGCTGGGCCATGACGGCGTCGGACGGGCCCTCCGGCCGCGTCCCTCACGAGCTTATTCAGTCAGGTGACCAGGCGACCCTCTTACTCGGTCACTGGCCGGTGTATTCTGCCATGACCCGACCTCACTGCCAGACATTGTTCGCACTGTGCCGCTGTGCCACAAGACACCAACTGGCGACTTCGACAGTAATTCGTAGCAGCCAGAACCTCCTCTGATTCTCAGCGGATATGATATCATATTTTATGAACCGTGTTGTTTTATATTAATCGAGGAAGTGTACGGATTAAATGAGTTTGCCACGTTGGCAGAATACACGTTTTTTTTACGGCACCGTATATGCGCTGTGTGTGTGTGTGTGTGTATGTGTATGTGTATGTGTGTGTGTGGGGGGGGGGGGTAGACGAAGGACAGGGGCAGGTGGGCACAGGAGTGGGTCTGCAACATGCAGTCTCGCGGTCTGGCTCGTTAATGTGCAATGCACATATATGTAACTGTAGGACATAAAAGGGAGGGTGCAGGGCCCTCCGTGAGCTAGTGCAATACCGTCATCGAATTGATGATGGTGGTGTATACGGTTTTGAGGCGAGAGGACGCCAATTGTCGTATAGGTCCACTGGCGGGTCCAGCCTCTCCGGGGGTGGGGGATCTTTTTGTGGCAAAAAGTGCCCTCATTTTTTATCCGCGGATGTGGGCCGGTCACCTTATTTTGGTATTCGAGCTGAAGAAATTGATTTTTGTGTTTTATTAAATTTTTTGAAGAAATTTACAAAAATTGATTGGAGAATTTTACCGATTTTTTCCTATTTTTGGAGTCAAAAACTTATTTTGTATCAATCCGAGATAGTAATTTTAAATAAAATGTAACTTCCTTTCTTTTGACGTTTTTATTTTTTTTATTTGCAATTTACTTTCTACGATTTGTCAAACATTTATCGTTTTTTCACCAAAAATTGCATGACATGACTTCATTAAAACGTCATTATCTCACAAAATACCACATCAATTGCATTAAAATTTGGTGAGATGATGTAGAATTGATGCAGCATAAGGTACTGAAAGCTTCACGTTGATATCTATCATAGTTTTAAAGCTTTGAGAAAATCCGGGATCGGGGGCAGATTATGCCATGACCCCCACCCCAGCGGGGCAGAATCTGTCACAAACATTTGTGTCACTGGGGCTGCTTGAATTGCATCAGTTGCGCTGTTTTGTCTATCATTGAAAGAAAGGGATACATACAAACTTCAATTTCTCGAGGAAAAACTTCCGTTTTCATTAAGTTGTATCCTAAGATCATTGTTTTTCACGTTCAGTGCAGGTAACGCACGGGGCATACTTGTATTGATCATGCCCCCCCCCCCATAATCCTGGGGGGGGGGGGGGGAATTTGCCCCTGATGCAACCCTGGATCCGCCAGTGTACACCTACAGCTGTCACCGGTCACCCAAACAACATGGGTGTGGAGTGTGAACACGAACCGGGTACCTCCTTTTTACCTTATAGTTTCTGAGTCTCCCGCAAAAAGTCAATGGGTCAACAGGTCACTGGGAATGACTGGGCCTGCAGCCGCGCCCCGCCTCCCCGAAGACCGACGAATTTGAGGAAAAGCTGTCAAAATGCACAAAATTGTTGCAACGTGCTCCATTATCACTATAAGTCACCAAAAAAACTATTAAAGGAAATAGTCCACCTTCGAAAAAATTCAGAACACGATTGTATTATATTTTTTAATACAGTTTCTTTTTTCTATTCAAAAATGGTCCTATATCGCGCCAATTCAGGACAGGTCATAAATTATTAATGTTATGGTGTGCGTTATTGGTCTGCGCATGCTCAGAACAGTGCTGGCACTCTCAGACGGTACGGTATATCATATATGCGCCGTATTCATTCGCCAACAAGTCAAATATTTTCGGCTGGAGAGTCTTTTCAGCCAATAAAAGTTCCAGATAAGGATTTCTCAACACGGGCTACAAAACTGCTATTTCAGTTCAAAACCCATGTTGAAGGTGAACTATTTCCTTTAATTGTAGGTATACATAAAAGCACCGACAAATGATGCTTACACCCATATGATAGGCGTAGGAACAGGGGGAGCATGGCCCCTCACTTTTCAGCGATTTGTTTGGTGCAAAAAGTTGTTGATGCCAAAAGGTTTGCCAAAACAAGAACAGCCTAAATCTGCAAAGAAATCTGTCCCGGGGGGTTGGGTTCTCTCAAAACGAAATCAAAGTTGCACCGCCCCCCCCCCCCCCCCCACACACACACACACACACACACTTTTCGTATGTCCGTGAAGTTAGCGTCGTATTCGAATTCATCGTAGAGTAGCGATTCGCTTCAAAATGTGGTTACATGTCAATTGGTGCACGCTGATCACGAAAATATCATTCATTTTGACATTCAAGGTCAAAGTACCTTGAAAGGGCGCCTCAAAACGCAAAAATAACGGTCTCAGTCGATTCCTCGGGTCCATATCTAACCTCCGCATCGGCAACCTCACGCGTGCCTCATATACTCGACTGAGACTGTTATTTTCGCGATTGGAGCAACCCTTTAAAGGAAATAGTTCACCTTCGGAATTTTTTTTTCAGAACACGATTGTATTATATTTTTTAATACAGTTTCTTTTTAAAAATGGTCTTACATCGCGCCAATTCAGGACAGAAGGTTGTAAACTATTGGTTTATGGTGTGCGTTATTGGTCTGCGCATGCTCCATGGCAGTGCTGGCACTTTCAGACGGTACGGTACATCATATATGCGCCGTATTCCTTCGCCAAAAAGTCAAATATCTTCGGCTGGAGAGTCTTTTCAGCCAAGACAAGTTCCAGATAAGGATTTCTCAACACGGGCTACACAACTGCTATTTCAGTTCAAAACCCATGTTGAAGGTGAACTATTTCCTTTAAAGGAAATAGTTCACCTTCAACATTAGTTTTAAACTGAGATAGCTGTTTGGTAGCCCATGTTGGGAAACCCCTATCTGCAAGTTTCCTTGACTGAAAAAGACTCCAGCCGAAGATATTTGACTTTTTGGCGAAGGAATTCGGCGCATATATGATATACCGTACCGTCTGAAAGTGCCAGCACTGCCATGGAGCATGCGCAGACCAATAACGCACAGGGGCGGATCCAGGATTTTTTCAAGGGGGGGGGGGGGGCGGCAGAGTATAGGGGCGCATTTTTTCCGGGGAACAGGGGCGCATTTTTTTCCGGGAAATTGGGGCGCCATTTCTTCAAACATGCACCCTATGTATAACCATTTTTTTCTTCTCTCTCGCTCTCTCGCTCTCTATGAAGCTTACCGTTCATGGTTTATTTACTCTTTTTGGCACAATCTAGTGCGATAACTCGTCACAACACACGAGGCAAATCGCCGGATGTCGCTCAAATCGCCGGATGATTCTACCTTCTTACAGGACTTCAGCAAACATTGCAGCCAACATTGGAAGGTGCGGCGCCGCGCTTCGGCGGGTATTCTCGCCGCTAGAAAAGACTGAACTGCGCCAGATTTGCCAAATCTGTCAAGGCGCTAGAAGAGGCGCACCATGTCTAAAAAAATAGCATAACAAAATATACCTAACCTAACCCGGGTGCCTGGTGCGCCTCTTCTGGCGCCTTTTTCCAGGACGCTGTACGACAGCGCTTCCAATTAGAGGTTTTACGTCAAATCTGAAGACTTTCGAAGTCAGATTCTAGAGTTAATTTAGATGTTTTATGAAGATTTTCGGAGGATTATAGAGTGTTTCAGAAAAATTAGAGGTTTTGGGAATGTCCATGGGTTTTTGATCATGCATCGCCGCTTCGCGTATATAGGCTCCGTCGGCGCTCCGCGTAGAGGCGCCCTCGGGGGGGGGGGGGGGCGGCCGCCGCCCCCCCCTGTATCCGCCCTGGGGGGGGGGGGGGGGGCGGCCGCCCGCCCCTGAATTAACGCACACCATAACATTAATGATTTACGACCTTCTGTCCTGAATTGGCGCGATGTAGGACCATTTTTGAAAATAAAAAAGAAACTGTATTCAAAAATATAATAAAATCGTGTTCTGAAAAAAATTCCGAAGGTGAACTATTTCCTTTAAAGGAAATAGTTCACCTTCAACATGGGTTTTGAACTGAAATAGCAGTTTTGTAGCACGTGTTGAGAAATCCTTATCTGCAACTTTTCTTGGCTGAAAAGACTCTCCAGCCGAAGATATTTGACTTTTTGGCGAAGGAATACGGCGCATATATGATGTACCGTACCGTCTGAAAGTGCCAGCACTGCCATGGAGCATGCGCAGACCAATAACGCACACCATAATATTAATGATTTACGACCTTCTGTCCTGAATTGGCGCGATGTAGGACCATTTTCGAAAAGAAAAAAAGAAACTGTATTAAAAAATATAATAAAATCGTGTTCTGAAAAATTTCCGAAGGTGAACTATTTCCTTTAAGGGCGTTTTGAGGCCCCTTGAGAACCTTTTATGGTCTCTAGTATATGAAGCACGCGTGAGGTTGCCGATGCGGAGGTTAGATATGGGTCCGAGGAATCGACTGAGACCATTATTTTTTGCAATTGGAGCAACCCTTAAAGGAAATAGTTCACCTTCGGAAATAATTTCAGAACACGATTTTATTATATTTTTTAATACAGTTTCTTTTCTTTTTTTAAATGGTCCTACATCGCGCCAATTCAGGACAGAAGGTTGTAAATTATTAATTGCATCGTGTGCGTTATTGGTCTGCGCATGCTCCATGCAGTGCTGGCACAATTCAGACGGTACGGTATATCATATATGCGCCGCATTCCTTCGCCAAAACGTCCAATATCTTCGGCTGGAGAGTCTTTTCAGTCAAGAAAACAGTCAAGATAAGGATTTCTCAACACGGGCTACAAAACTGCTATCTCAGTTTAAAACTAATGTTGAAGGTGGACTATTTCCTTTAAGGGTGTTTTGAGGTGCCCGTCCTTTGACCTTGAACACGACCTTGAAGATGACCTTGAATGTCAAAATGAATGTTTTTTATCAGAAAATTGAAATTTTTGATTTATTTTTTCCTTCTTCAATTTTCGAAATGATGCAATGTTGCAAAGCCCGATTGCACGCTACATAATTGGAGCCCAACGCGGGGTGTGGCCAGGTCGTTATCAACACGAATTCAGCAGAGTTGCACATACCCATGAACACAAGAAGATCTTGCAAGAATCGTACTCTCAGAGAGGATGGCAGTACTGAAAACGTCAATGTCGGGACAGGACGACGATTGTTGCAACTTAGGATGGGGACGCTCATGCTATAGCAGTGATGTCGTGTCTGGAAAGAAGATGCGAGTAGACGAACCAATTGTGAAAAGAGAGAAGATGCAACTTCCGACGAACCACAGGACACCGGAAGAGAAGGTCGGATTACCGCTGATCCACGGGAGATATCCCTAACGATTCAAGAATGAAGTTTCCGAGATAAGCCTGTTTGAAGACAAGACTGACGAGTGATGGAAGAAATGTAGCAATGTAGCAGAGACTAGAAAGAAGCAGCAACCAGATGCGATGGAAATAATAATTGGGAAGCGCGCCAATACGGGAAAGGCGCAGGAGGAAATTCACCAAAGAGGCAGTTCAATCAGCGCGTATAAACTTTCAGCAACGGCCACTACCGTCACCGCAGCCACCGCTATCGTGCCGCCCGGCTGGCTGCTGTCGCTGCCGCTGAGAGCCTCCGCAGCCGCTGACGACGGTAGTTGCCGGCTGGCTGCTGTCGCCGCTTCTAACGGCTGCAACTGCCACTGACGATACCACGACTGCTGACATCTGCCACCGCCAATGCCGCTGATAGCGGCCGCTGCCGCGGGCGCCTGTCACGGCCGTTGACGACTGGGGTCGCCCGGCTGACCGATGACAGCGGCTGGCTGCCGCAGACAGTACCGCTGCCGCGGGCTGCTGCCATTACCGCTGATGACCGCAACTGACGACTACAACGGCTGCTGACGTCTGCCACTACCGGTATCGCGGACAGCTGCCGCCGCCGCCGACAGCTGTCACTGCCGCAGGCGGCTGCCGCAGACTGCTACATGGTGCTACCGACAGCTGCCGCTGCCGCGGGTGGCTGCCGCTGCCGCAGACTGCTGCCGCTGCTACCGACAGCTGCCGCTGCCGCAGGTGGCTGCCGCTGCCGCGGGCTGCTGCCGCGGGCTGCTGCCGCAGACCACTGCCGCTGCCGCGGGCTGATGGCGCTGACGCAGACAGCTACTGCTGCCGCTGACAGACCGCCCGGCCGGCGGCAGTCGCTGCCCTTGCGAATTGATTCATGTGTGCCACTGGGTTATGTAAATATGTTTTAAGGGTAGGATATTGGGGAATATTAGTGGTAGACCATGTGTGTAGCCCAGCGGGAACTGTTCATAACGACGGATGCGCTAATGACATCGGGGGGGGGGGGGGATATTGTCTGTAGCGGGAAGGGTAAATTTCCACGTCTCGGAGGTGACTAATGTACTTTCCCCAGTATAATCGGCCTATAAATACCGCGGACCCTTCATCCTTCCATCTCACGTCATCCCTAGCAGGGCCAGGCAGTACAGGTGTAGCCACAACGGAATAACGGCAGAAGAACCAAGAAGGCTATGTATGGCAGGGATATGCAACCATTATACTGGCACTCAACCGCGAGGATGGACCCACCTGGTCAAGTCAAAGAGCCGTTTGGAACAAGCGAGTCGCGGGATAAATCAAAATTTTGAGGACACAATTAAAAGAAAGGGGTCTTAATGTAACGCTGGTTACATTTCTTCGTGCTGGAACCACGGATACATTTTCCACCTCTCAGCACCTGAACCCGGGCGGGCCCGGCCACGTTAGCACGAGTACCGTCGGCCATGTTTCAGGAAGCGAAATCACTAGCCGGCCAGCCCCGCCGCCCAACAGTAGAGTAAACACACCTGCGGGCCGTTTTCACACATGCCACTTCGCACCGCTTCACCTCTTAAAGGAAATATTTCACCTTCAACATGGGATTTTGAACTGAAACAGCAGTTTTGTAGCCCGTGTTGAGAAACCCTTATCTGCAACTTTTCTTGGCAGAAAAGACTCTCCAGCCGAAGATATTTGACTTTTTGGCGAAGGAATGCGGCGTATATATGATATACCGTACCGTCTGAGAGTGCCAGCACTGGTCCGAGCATGCGCAGACCAATAACGCACACCATAACATTAATAATTTACGACCTTCTGTCCTGAATTGGCGCGATGTAGGACCATTTTTGAAAAGAAAAAAGAAACTGTATTAAACAATATAATAAAATCGTGTTCTGAAAAAAATTCTGAAGGTGAACTATTTCCTTTAAAGGAAATAGTTCACCTTCGAGAAAAAAAATTCAGAGCACGATTTTATTGTATATTTTTTAATACAGTTTCTTTTTTTCTTTTTAAAAATGGTCCTACATCGCGCCAATTCAGGACGGAAGGTTGTAAATTATTAATTGTATCGGGTGCGTTATTGGTCTGCGCATGCTCCGAGCAGTGCTGGCACAATTCAGACGGTACGGTATATCATATATGCGCCGCATTCCTTCGCCAAAAAGTAAAATATCTTCGGCTGGAGAGTCTTTTCAGTCAGGAAAACAGTAAAGATAAGGATTTCTCAACACGGGCTACAAAACTGCTATCTCAGTTTAAAACTAATGTTGAAGGTGGACTATTTCCTTTCAAGGAAATAGTTCACCTTCGGAACATTTTTCAGAACACGATTTTATTATATTTTTTAATACAGTTTCTTTTTGTATTTTTTAAAATGGTCCTACATCGCGCCAATTCAGGACAGAAAGTTGTAAATTATTAATTTTATGGTGTGCGTTATTGGTCTGCGCATGCTCCATGGCAGTGCTGGCACTTTCAGACGGTACGGTACAACATATATGCGCCGTATTCCTTCGCCAAAAAGTCAAATATCTTCGGCTGGAGAGTCTTTTCAGCCAAAACAATTTCCAGATCAGGATTTCTCAACACGGGCTACAAAACTGCTATTTCAGTTCAAAACCCATGTTGAAGGTGAACTATTTCCTTTAAAGGGAATAGTTCACCTTTAACATGGGGTTTTTGACTGAGATAACAGATTTGTAGGGCAGATCTAAAAATGGTTTGTGGTGAAAGAATTACCTCTCTACGTTAAGTAATTTCGACACAGGACTAGTGGGCCCGATTTCATTCCCGCTGTTCTGGGCTACGATCTGGGAATGAACGCTCGCCGCCGCGCCGCCGGAGGAAGGTACACTCTCTGGCACGTAGTCTCTGGTCACGACGCCTCGTTAATATCCGCTCAGCCGCCCGGACGGCGCGGCGGCCCCTTGTCAGAGACAGTACTTGGCGTCAGGCGGAGCGGGGCGGAGCCAGAACGCCAGCTGCTATCGTACGATTTCTCGTGAAATAGAAAGAGAAACTTACTTCTTTCTCCACATATATCCATCAGTTGTCCAAACCAAAGTCATATTCATAGTTTTGAGCTCAAGATGCACCTAATGGTTGAACTTCAAGACAACTTTCAAGGTGACCTATTCCCTTTAAAGGAAATAGTTCACCTTCGGAACATTTTTCAGAACACGATTTTATTATATTTTGTAATACAGTTTCTTTTTGTATTTTCAAAAATGGTCCTACATCGCGCCAATTCAGGACAGAAGGTTGTAAATGATTAATTTTATGGTGTGCGTTATTGGTCTGCGCATGCTCCCTGGCTGTGCTGGCACTTTCAGACGGTACGGTACATCATATATGCGCCGCATTCCTTCGTCAACAAGTCAAATATCTTCGGCTGGAGAGTCTTTTCAGCCAAGAAAAGTTGCAGATAAGGATTTCTCAACACGGGCTACAAAACTGCTATTTCAGTTCAAACCCCCCATGTTGAAGGTGAACTATTTCCTTTAAAGGAAATAGTTCACCTTCGGAAAAATTTCAGAACACGATTTTATTATATTTTTGAATACAGTTTCTTTTTTTTCTTTTCAAAAATGGTCCTACATCGCGCCAATTCAGGACAAAAGGTCGTAAATTATTAATGTTATGGTGTGCGTTATTGGTCTGCGCATGCTCAGAACAGTGCTGGCACTCTCAGACGGTACGGTATATCATATATGCGCCGCATTCCTTCGCCAAAAAGTCAAATATCTTCGGCTGGAGAGTCTTTTCAGCCAAGAAAAGTTGCAGATAAGGATTTCTCAACACGGGCTACAAAACTGCTATTTCAGTTCAAAATCCCATGTTGAAGGTGAACTATTTCCTTTAACAAACAAGCAAGTGCTGTTATTTATTCGTGTTACGATTTTTTAAAGTTCGTGGGCGTTCTTTTATGCGATGTAAGGCGTTTTGCGGGCGCCTGACACTATCCAAAACACCCCCTGGCCCCGTCGACCCCAGGGGGCCCTCGCTCGGTCGCCAGAGGGGCCCGCCTGGCCTCCAGGGGGGGGGGGGTATGGCCCCCTTGCCCCCCCCCCCCCCCCCCTGGCTACGCCCTTAGCGCTGCTCGGACGCACGCTAGTAGCGCTAGTAGCGCTTTCGTTCTCCATGGCAACCAGGCGTCAGCCAATGAAAAGCCAGAACGTATTCCTTTCTGGTTTTGATTGGCTGACGCCTGGTTGTCATGGAGAACGAAAGCGCTACCAGCGCTACTAGCGTGTGTCCGAACAGCGCTCTTGTGTACCACATATATTTAAATGTTGAATCAAACGTGAATCGATTCAAATATTTGTTTTGATTATTTGAATCAGAAAGAATCAATTCTCAAAATTGTATTCGTGAAACGAACGGTGATTGAATCATTCAGATTCCAAAATGAATCATGATTTAATCGTTCCAAAAAAAAGTTGAATCAATAACCAGTCTGCGTATAAGCCAAATAGAAGAAAAAAAACAAGTTACGGCATTTTGTTGCGCTGACATCACATTGTAGCGTCATCAAAATATTCGGTTTCCTATTGGTGGTATTTTGTTATTTGTCGCATGTCGAATACGGTTGCTATTATCACGTTTCAAACTGACCAATCAGAGCCTAGAATTTCCCTGTCTGTTTTGAATTATGCGACAAAAGTGACGCAGCTTTCAGCTTTTGTTTTCTTTCATTTGAAAGCATTTACAACGTCTATAGTAGTCGCGGAAATTGTTTGTTACCGTGGATCAGCGGAAAATTAAGTGGATTTAGTGGATGTTAGAGTGGCTATTTCTTGTACTGTTGCCGAGAGGAGACTGAAGACAACAATTGAAACACCATGTCTTCAAAAATGCAGAAGAATCAGAATATCCAGGTGTTTGTCAGAGCAAGGTAAATCAAAGTTCCTAGATTTGTCCACCAATCCAAGGTATGCACCTTGTGTCATGCATACCTAATCTTTGTAAGGCAGTTAATGTATAAAATTGTGTGTTATATCACCAGAACCTATCCCTTCAATTCATTTCAATTTTATATCACTTGCATATGTCTTCCCCCTGCCCCAGTTGATTAGCATGTTGATGTCCATCCAACTTCTTTACACCCTGAGTGAGCAGTTGGGTAAACTAGGTACCCAAACTCTGGACCTCTAAATTTCATGCTTTCAGTGGTTTAGATGCCATGCAGCACCTATATACTACCAATGGACAAGGACAATGGTATGATGAGTGATATGGCATGCTCTGGTGGCTTAGTTCAAGGAATCGTTGGAAAATAGCATTTATCAACCTATGATCCGTCAAATGGGAGTGTGTTTCAAGCACAGCATGTTCTTCAAGAATATATATGATAACATGCTATTTGGTAGCAAGCTTTGCAGACCCAAATTACAGCAACCAAAACAGGTATTACAGCGTTTTATTTATCGGCCCGCCCAGCTGAGGTCCCTAGAACCAATAGCATCGCACTAGTGCTAAACCTTTTTTGAGCACCAGCTATTTTGATTGGATTTATCATTGCAAAAGAAGGAAAACATTCCCCCTTCTGGTGTGTGCTGTGACTGACACTGGCATCGGAGCAACTTGTTCTTTCCCGTGGATCGTCATAAAGCTTGAAGCTGTTGTGTGCAAATTTTACTGTCAGCGGTGCTGCCGTCTGTGCTGTGCATGTGGCTAAAGAAATGAGGACACATACACAAACGATACACAGACAGACAAAGCTAGAAAATTAGTGATATAGATGATAGACCTAGTTTAAAAATGATAATGATTTGACTTACCTACTTACCTGGTGGACTTCCCTGGTTGGGTTCCTAAGGGTCTGTTCTCAATTCTCATCCTGTGGCACCTCCAGGCTCCAACTGCCTGTAACCTCCTCCGGTCATTCCTGTGGCTGCTCCAATCTGCTTCAAGCTCCTCCAGGCTCCAAGTTCCCCCAAAACCTCCAAACTACAACTTGTTTCCAAAATTGAGATGAGGACGACCATAGTAGATTGGAGGAGTATGTTTATTATGCGGCTGATAATTTGTTATTGTCAACAGAAACAGATACCCAACCTTGGATGCAAACAGCTGATATTCCTCCAAATACCTCCAATCGTTCCTGTGGCGACTCCTACACAGCTGCTCTGGGCTGCTCCAGATTGCTCCAAACTCTTCCTGGGAGATGCCACAGGAACAAATCCTACACATCCATGGAGAGGAATAGGGGAGGATTTGACTTTGGGGAAAAAAATTGAACAGAAGGAAGACTCAAGGAGCCCCAGGCACAGCAGATGTGCCAGTCAGTATGAAATCTCACACAAGTTACAGAAATCAAGGGGAGAAACTGACTTGAGATGTGTGTCTCCTAAACACAAAATTTAACAGAATAATAAGTTTCTTGATACCCAGCTCAGTGGGGAATATCCATTTTACACAGAGAAAGCACATTTGTTGCCAAGCTTACATAAGCAACCTACTATTGGCAGTTGTATCATCACAAAATCCCCATCCCACCAGTAGTGTGTCTAACATGGTTATCGTAAGTACCTTCCTGTGTGGGCATCGCAGTCCTGTAACCACAGCAGTTCTGGCACCCTAAACCACCACCACCGTCCTCACACCACCACATCCTTCCCACCCTGGTAAAGCTGGATGTAAAAACAAAAACCGGTTTGCATTACAGTTGAGTTAAATGGCCTGCAGTTGGTGGTAGTGCACATGCCAGATGAGGTCTGGGCAAGGACTGTGTGAAGGCCTTGTGGCACAAGGCCTTCAACCCTAAATTCTGGTGAACAGGAACAACACTTGGGTATTGCAATGATGGTTCAGGTTCCATCTGACTACCTAATATTTGCCTGATGAAGGGCACTGATCCTAAAGGAAAAACTCAAAAAGTTTTAACTAGATTTATTTTATTGGTTTACTTTTTTTAGTTTTGTTTTTATTGGTTTATTTGGTTTATTTAGTTTTATGGTTGTTGGTTTCAATGATTCTCAATATAAAAGATAAGTGACTGTGTGTGCATTGTGGTTTGGGCACATACTTTCAGACTGTATGTGCCAATAAAGTAGGTATTTACAATAGTTATGAATATTTCAGACTATATGATGTTTAAAAAGGTGAGTAGTGGTTCATCCCACTGTGCATTGATACGCCCGCTCTAACTTTAAATGTGTTTGGCAGGCCTCTGAATGCTGCCGAAAAATCCAGGGGATCTTTCTCTGTTATGGAAACATCTGACCATACAGTTACCCTCAAGGAAAGACCACAAGACAAGATCACGAAGAACTTCACGTTTGATCGTGTGTTTGGACCAAATTCAAAACAGGTGAGTCATGACTCAGTTGGGAAACAGCTGTTTGTCTTATAATCTGGCTCACCCTGGCAAGGTGGGTTCAAGACACTACGACACTCGCTATTTGCTCCTGGCGGGATAGCCCGTTGCCGTTCGCAGCGGTCGCAGTTCAATGTTGCTGATGAAGCCATCGGTTCGGGTGGACCGCCCCATTTGCCAGAGACGTAAAGCCTTGGCCGCTAAATTCCGTCTGTTCCAAGAACTGCGTAATCGGATGGTGGGGCAGAACCCGTACAACAATCTTTGCTTAGCATGGGTCCCGACGTCACCAGCATCAGCATCATCAAGTTTATTAAACATCAATTAAACAAACTATGAAAGTAAATCAGAAAGGTGCAAAAGCAAAAAAAAAACTTAAATCATCCTGTCTGAAAGGATAAAACGTTAAACTGCAACCGTCGAGAGTTCATCCAATCAAAATATTCAGCAAATATTTATTAAGCAAAAACACTATGGGTAATACATAGTTTATTAATTCTATAAACATCAACGGTGACACTACATCGCTGAACAATTAATTATAATAATGTTTCAGTCAGGATAACAACACACTAGTGCGATGCCGCTGCTCACACCACACCCGCCGTTGAATTGTCTCTCCAGGTGGACGTGTATCGGAAGGTGGTGATGCCGCTGCTGGATCAGGTGCTGCTCGGCTACAACTGCACCGTGTTCGCCTACGGCCAGACCGGCACCGGCAAAACCTTCACCATGGAGGGCGAGCGCTGTGAGAGCGAGCTGGCCTGGGACCAGGTGAGCACCCCCCCCCCCCCCCCCCCCCACACACACACACACACTCCGGCAGGCAGGACTGGTCAGCGGCGGCAAGCAGCTCCGGTTTTCCCTCGCACTTGTTGCACTCCATTTTGGTTGTTGCTTTGTAGGTGTTCCACATATATTTGAATCAGCAGCAAAATCGGGCATGCAGGCTATGCACAGAATGTATAGTAGTGCCTCCTCTTTTCCACAATTCTCAGTCTGGCTAGTGTGAGTGCGACTTGGTTCATTCTCTATGTGACTGTATTACTGTCTCACCTTTCTGACCCTGTGTCACCCCCTGATCCGATGTCACCCCCCCCCCCCCCCCCCCCCCCACTGACCCGGTATCACCACCGACGCTGACCCGGTGTCGCGGTGCCCGTCTCCGCCATGACCGCAGGACCCGGGTCTGGGCATCATCCCCCGGACACTGAGTCAGCTGTTCGACGAGCTGCGGATCCTGGGCGTCGAGTTCACCGTGCGCGTCTCGTTTCTGGAGCTCTACAACGAGGAGCTGTTCGACCTGCTCGGTCCCGAGACGGACACCACCCGGCTCAGGTGAGCAGTGAGCGGCTCAGGTGAGCAGTGAGCGGCTCAGGTAAGCAGGAAACGACTCAGGTGATCAGTGTCCGGCTCAGGTGAGCAGTGCCCGGCTCAGGTGAGCAGTGCCCGGCTCAGGTGAGCAGGGAGCGGCTCAGGTGAGCAGTGTCCGGCTCAGGTGAGCAGGGAGCGGCTCAGGTAAGCAGGGAACGACTCAGGTAATCAGTGTCCAGCTGAGGTGAGCAGTGTCCGGCTCAGGTGAGCAGTGAGCGGCTCAGGTGAGCAGTGTCCGGCTCAGGTGAGCAGTGAGCGGCTCAGGTGAGCGGTGTCCGGCTCAGGTGAGCAGTGTCCGGCTCAGGTGAGCGGTGTCCGGCTCAGGTGAGCTGTGTCCGGCTTAGGTGAGCGGTGAACGGCTCAGGTGAGCAGTGAGCGGCTCAGGTGAGCAGTGAGCGGCTCAGGTGAGCAGTGAGTGGCTCAGGTGAGCAGGGAGCGGCTCAGGTGAGCAGTGAGCGGCTCAGGTGAGCAGGGAGCGGCTCAGGTGAGCAGGGAGCGGCTCAGGTGAGCAGGGAGCGGCTCAGGTGAGCAGTGCCCGGCTCAGGTGAGCAGGGAGCGGCTCAGGTGAGCAGTGCCCGGCTCAGGTGAGCAGTGTCCGGCTCAGGTGAGCAGTGAGCGGCTCAGGTGAGCAACGAGCGACTTTTCATAACCTCGCAATATTCTGTCTTAGATGTGTACCTGGGGAAATGAGTCGACTACAACTATACTGCTCTTACTCAGCATGTGTATCAGTTTTTGTCTGTTCCCACGTTATGGCCGAGTTGCACTGACCAGTCTGTCTGGCGGCCGTCACTGTTGCGCCGGCATACCTCGCTGATCACTGACCTTAGACTCATCTGACCTTAGTTGTCATCTGACCTTAGTTGTCATCTGACCTTAGTTGTCATCTGACCTTAGTTGTCATCTGACCTTAGTTGTCATCTGACCTTAGTTGTCATCTGACCTTATTCGTCATCTGACCTTATTCGTCATCTGACCTTATTCGTCATCTGACCTTATTCGTCATCTGACCTTATTCGTCATCTGACCTTATTCGTCATCTGACCTTATTCGTCATCTGACCTTATTCGTCATCTGACCTTATTCGTCATCTGACCTCTCATATGTCATCTGACATGTCATATGACATGTCATCTGGCATGTCAGAGGTCAGATGACAGAGGTCAGAAGACAGAGGTCAGATGGCATAGGTCAGAGGTCAGATGACATAGGTCAGATGACATAGGTCAGATGACAGAGGTCAGATGACAGCGGTCAGATGACAGAGGTCAGATGACATAGGTCAGATGACATACCAGATGGCATGTCAGATGACATGTCAGATGACCTATGTCAGATGACCTCTGGCATCTGACCCCTGGCATCTGACCTCTGGCATCTGACCTCTGGCATCTGACCGCTGGCATCTGACCGCTGGCATCTGACCTCTGGCATCTCACCTCTGGCATCTCACCTCTGGCATCTCACCTCTGGCATCTCACCTCTGTCATCTGACCTCTGGCATCTGACCTCTGTCATCTGACCTATGTCATCTGACCTATGTCATCTGACCTATGTCATCTGACCTATGTCATCTGACCTCTGTCATCTGACATCTGACCTCTGTCATCTGACCTCTGTCATCTGACCTCTGTCATCTGACCTCTGTCATCTGACCTCTGTCATCTGACCTCTGTCATCTGACCTCTGTCATCTGACCTCTGTCATCTGACCTCTGTCATCTGTCATCTGACCTCTGTCATCTGACCTCTGTCATCTGACCTCTGTCATCTGACCTCTGTCATCTGACCTCTGTCATCTGACCTCTGTCATCTGACCTCTGTCATCTGACCTCTGTCATCTGACCTCTGTCATCTGACCTCTGTCATCTGACCTCTGTCATCTGACCTCTGTCATCTGACCTCTGTCATCTGACCTCTGTCATCTGACCTCTGTCATCTGACCTCTGTCATCTGACCTCTGTCATCTGACCTCTGTCATCTGACCTCTGTCATCTGACCTCTGTCATCTGGCCTCTGTCATCTGACCTCTGTCATCTGACCTCTGTCATCTGACCTCTGTCATCTGACCTCTGTCATCTGACCTCTGTCATCTGACCTCTGTCATCTGACCTCTGTCATCTGACCTCTGTAATCTGTCATCTGACCTCTGTCATCTGACCTCTGTCATCTGACCTCTGTCATCTGACCTCTGTCATCTGACCTCTGTCATCTGACCTCTGTCATCTGACCTCTGTCATCTGACCTCTGTCATCTGACCTGTCATCTGACCTCTGTCATCTGACCTCTGTCATCTGACCTCTGTCATCTGACCTCTGTCATCTGACCTCTGTCATCTGACCTCTGTCATCTGACCTCTGTCATCTGACCTCTGTCATCTGACCTCTGTCATCTGACCTCTGTCATCTGACCTCTGTCATCTGACCCGTCATATATCATCTGATCTATGTCATCTGATCTATGTCATCTGACCTATGTCATCTGACCTCTGTCATCTGACCTATGTCATTTGACCTCTGTCATCTGACCTATGTCATCTGACCTCTGTCATCTGACATATGTCATATGTCATCTGATCTGACATATGTCATCTGACCTATGTCATCTGGCATCTGACATCTAACCTCTGCCATCTGAACTAAGTCATCTGCTCTGTCATCTGACCTCTGTCATCTGACCTCTGTCATCTGACCTATGTCATCTGACCTCTGTCATCTGACCTCTGTCATCTGACCTCTGTCATCTTACCTCTGTCATCCGACCTCTGTCATCTGACCTCTGTCATCTGACCTATGTCATCTGACCTCTGTCATCTGAACTATGTCATCTGAACTATGTCATCTGAACTATGTCATCTGACCTATGTCATCTGACCTCTGTCATCTGACCTCTGTCATCTGACCCATGTCATATGACATGTCATCTGACATGTCATCTGACATGTCATTGACATGTCATCTGACATGTCATCTGACTGTCATCTGACATGTCATCTGACATGTCATCTGACATGTCATCTGACATGTCATCTGACATGTCATCTGACATGTCATCTGACATGTCATCTGACCTGTCATCTGATATGTCATCTGATCTGACCTCTGTCATATGGCAGCTTTGGAATTTTGGCCATTTTCTGGACTTTTGGGTCCAAAATTTTTGCTTTCTTAATTTTGTCCCTGGAATTGCTCTCTTTTCGCCTGATCCTACCCAACATTGTAGTGAAAATAACATTTCATTTTCCTCATAAGGACTTAATATCTATTACAAATCAGGATTTTTTACTTTCCAAGTAAAATATTTTTTTTCTTCTTCAAAGAATGGTAATCTTGCTTTCCCTAACAATACAATTTTGCTCTCCGAGTCTCCACCTATGGAGTTTTACTCTGGGACTAGGTCATGAAACGAAAATCCAACACTGGTCATGTCATCTGACCTCTGTAATATGTCATCTGACCTCTGTCATCCGATGATCATCTGACCTGTCATCCGATGACCATCTTATCCCCTGTCATCCGATGATCATCTGACCTCTGTCATCCGATGACCATCTTATCCCTGTCATCCGATGATCATCTGACTTCTGACGGCCCCCGCCGCTGCTGCAGGCTGCACGAGGACGCGCAGAAGAGGCTCAGGTGAGCCTCTTGTCATCCGATGATCATCTGACCTCTGTCATCTGACCTCTTGTCATCTGCAGTGTTGTTGGATTTTTCGTTTCATGACCTGGTCTCGGAGAGTAAAAATGCATAGGTGGAGAGTACAATTTTTCTTGTTAGAAAATCAGGATTTTCATTTTTTTTAACATTATTTTACTTGGAAAGTAAAATTCCTGATTTGTAATAGATACTAAAACCTTGTGAGGAAATGTAATTTTATTTGCAATACAATGTCTGTACGATCAGGTAAAAAGAGAGCAAATTTCCAGAAAAAAAATGAAGAGCAAAATTCTTTGGACCCAAAACGCCCAGAAAATGTCCAAAATTACAAGGCTGGTCATCTGACCTGCCATCTGAACTCTGTCATCTGACCTCTACCTCTTGTCATCTGACCTCTACCTCTTGTCTTCTGACCTCTACCTCTTGTCATCTGACCTCTACCTATTGTCATCTGACCTCTATCTCTTGTCATCTGACCTCTATCTCTTGTCATCTGACCTCTATCTCTTGTCATCTGACCTCTACCTCTTGTCATCTGACCTCTACCTCTAGTCATATGACCTCTGTCATATGACCTGTCATATGACCTCTGTCATATGACCTCTGTCATATGACCTCTGTCATATGACCTCTGTCATATGACCTGTCATATGACCTCTGTCATATGACCTCTGTCATATGACTTCTGTCATATGACCTCTGTCATATGACCTCTGTCATATGACCTCTGTCATATGACCTCTGTCATATGACCTCTGTGTCATATGACCTCTGTCATATGACCTCTGTCATATGACCTCTGTCATATGACCTCTGTCATATGACCTCTGTCATATGACCTCTGTCATATGACCAGTCATATGACCTGTCATATGACCTCTGTCATATGACCTCTGTCATATGACCTCTGTCCATATGACCTCTGTCATATGACCTCTGTCATATGACCTCTGTCATATGACCTCTGTCATATGACCTCTGTCATATGACCCTCTGTCATATGACCTCTGTCATATGACCTCGTCATATGACCTCTGTCATATGACCTCTGTCATATGACCTGTCATATGACCTCTGTCATATGACCTCTGTCATATGACCTCTGTCATATGACCTCTGTCATATGACCTCTGTCATATGACCTCTGTCATATGACCTCTGTCATATGACCTCTGTCATCTGACGACCTCTGTCATCTGACGACCTCTGTCATCTGACGACCTCTGTCATCTGACGACCTCTGTCATCTGACGACCTCTGTCATCTGACGACCTTCTGTCATCTGACGACCTCTGTCATCTGACGACCTCTGTCATCTGACGACCTCTGTCATCTGACGACCTCTGTCATCTGACGACCTCTGTCATCTGACGACCTCTGTCATATGACGACCTCTGTCATCTGACGACCTCTGTCATCTGACGACCTCTGTCATCTGACGACCTCTGTCATCTGACGACCTCTGTCATCTGACGACCTCTGTCATCTGACGACCTCTGTCATCTGACGACCTCTGTCATCTGACGACCTCTGTCATCTGACGACCTCTGTCATCTGACGACCTCTGTCATCTGACGACCTCTGTCATCTGACGACCTCTGTCATCTGACGACCTCTGTCATCTGACGACCTCTGTCATCTGGACGACCTCTGTCGGCTGACATCTGACCTGTCATCTGAACTATGTCATCTGACCTCTGTTATCTGACAGCTGACATATGTCATGACATGTCATCTGGATCTGTCATCTGATATCTGTCATCTGACCTATGTCATCCCGATGGTCATTTGACCTCTGTCATCCGATGATCATCTGATATCCGATAATCATCTTATCCCTGACGGCCGCCGCCGCTGCTGCAGGCTGTACGAGGACGCGCAAAAGAAGGGCTCGTGCATCATCCACGGCCCTGGAGGAGGTGACGGTCCCACAACAAGAACGACGTATACGAGATTCTGCGGCTCGGATCGCAGAAGCGACAGACGGCAGCGACCCTGATGAACGCCCACTCCAGGTGAGAGGCAAGCAGGCAGACTGACTGACTGTGACTGAGCAGTATCTGTTTGATTCTATCTGACTGCC
>JAXIVJ010000149.1:0-2500 GCA_036785665.1 Chirona hameri | reverse complement strand
CCGTACAGGTGAGCGCGGGACTGGTGGGAGAGGGCGCCACACGTACCGTACATGTGAGCGCGGGACTGGTGGAGAGGGCGCCACACGTACCGTACAGGTGAGCGCAGGACTGGTGGAGAGGGCGCCACGTACCGTACAGGTGAGCGCGGGACTGGTGGAAGAGGGCGCCTCACGTACCGTACAGGTGAGCGCGGGACTGGTGGAGAGGGCGCCACACGTACCGTACAGGTGAGCGCGGGGACGCCTCCAGGCATGGGTGGGTGCCCTGTACGCTTCGCTGTATTAATCTCGTAGGTTTTTGCACCGCTTTAGTGGTGTAATGTGGGTTGAAGCCGAGCTTTTTTTGTTAGCAGTCTTCTGTCATTTAATGTTTGTTCTGTCGAGCTCAATACCATATAAAAGTGCCTGTCCGCATTGTTACGGCTGCACACTGTACAGCGGACTTTGTTCTCTGCAGTTCAGTCCTGCAGTTCTCTGCAGTCCAGTCCCTGCAGTTCTCTGCAGTCCAGTCCTGCAGTTCTGCAGTCCAGTCCTGCAGTTCTCTGCAGGCCGCCTAGTCTCTGATGAACGGTCTGTTCTCTACGGACTGCAATTCTGACCATATATTGTCTCTGTCTGCCGATCGCTGCAGAAAGGCGAGGCTGACTGTATTGTGCATATTCCGGCCATCTGTCTGTGTCTGTGTGGCTGGCCGACGGACTGTCTGCGCCTGGTCTCCCGGCAGAGAGTCGAAGCTGACGCGGGCTGCTGCAGGACTCGCTGGGCGGGCGCACCAAGACGTCCATCATCGCCGCCATATCGCCGGCCTCCTGCAGCCTGGAGGAGACTCTCAGTACGCTCGATTACGCGCAGCGCGCCAAGAGCATCACCAACCGACCCGAGGTCAACCAGAAACTCAGCAAGAAGACGCTGATGAAGGTACGGGCGGGGACGCCGGTGTGGCGCTGGTCTCAGGCTGTCGGTATGGCGGCCGTCATTGTTTAGTTCCCCCACCCATGAATAGGTAGGCAGGAGTGTCCATCCCTTTCCCGTGTGACCCTTTACGTTAAATACAGCAATTATCGAAGGTAATTGAGACAGCAATCATTGTGGGTCCCCAGCACTCCCTGCTATAGTGTTTTTGTCCTGCAATCCCACCGGCGACCGAGGCGACAGCGTTTGTTAGTAGGCTTTTACTCCGGAATCCCGCGGACAGCTGATGGCGAGTCACGCCCCGCAGGGGTCTGGGGCTTACGCTATAGTTGGGTGTTAAGGGCACGCTAACAACATTTCGCAATAATGATCTTTAATCAATAATCTTTGTCAGCACCGTATGGCAGCAGGGAATATGTAATGTTGCAGGCTGTCAGAAGTCCTCTGAAACTCACCGGCAGCGCCCAGATCTTACTTTCCCGCTATATTTGCCCCTTTGTTTTCTGCTGATTATCGGTCACTGTTCACACCGATATATGCCGTGATTGTCCGTCCCTGACCTGTCTGGTGCCGCCGGCGAGCGGCTGCAGGAGTACACTGAGGAGATTGAGCGGCTGCGCCGCGACCTGCTGGCGACCCGGAGCAGACAGGCGTCTACCTGGCGCCAGAGAACTACAACAACATGGTGGGCGGCTGGAGGAGCAGGAGAAGGAGATCGTGGAGAAGGTCAACCACATCCGCGCCCTGCAGGAGGATATGGAGAAGAAGGAGGTGAGTGGGTCCGTGCAGTCGGCCGTGACGGGGTGTGGTGAGCGTCACGGTCAGTGGGTCCCGTGCAGTCGGCCGTGACGGGTGTGGTGAGCGTCACGGTCAGTGGGTCCGTGCAGTCGGCCCGTGACGGGGTGTTGGTGAGCGTCACGGTGAGTGGGTCCGTGCAGTCGGCCGTGACGGGTGTGGTGAGTGGGTCCGTGACGGGTGTGTGAGCGTCACCGGTGAGTGGGTCTGTGCAGTCGGTCGTGACGGGTGGTGGTGAGCGTCACGGTGAGTGGGTCCGTGCAGTCGGCCGTGACGGGTGGGGTGAGTGTGGTCCGTGAAGGGTGTGGTGAGCGTCACCGGTGAGTGGGTCCGTGCAGTCGGCCGTGACGGGTGTGGTGAGCGTCACGGTGCGTGGGTCGTGCAGTCGGCCGTGACGGGTGTCGGTGAGTGGGTCGTGACGGGTGTGGTGAGCGTCACCTGTGAGTGGGTCTGTGCAGTCGGTCGTGACGGGTGTGGTGAGCGTCACGGTGAGCTGGGTCCGTGCAGTCGGCCGTGACGGGTGGGGTGAGTGGGTTCCCGTGACGGGTGTGGGTGAGCAGTCACGGTGAGTGGGTCCGTGCAGTCGGGTCGTGACGGGTGTGGTGAGTGGGTCCGTGACGGGTGTGGTGAGTGGGTCCGTGAGGGTGTCCGGTGAGAGGGTCCGTGACGGGTGTGGTGAGTGGGGGTCCGTTGACGGGTGTGGTGAGTGGGTCCGTGACGGGGTGTGGTGAGTGGGTCCCGTTGACCGACGGGTGTGGTGAGTGGGTCCGTACGGGTGTCGGTGAGTGGGTCC